>JABWIB010000270.1:101525-132216 GCA_016617825.1 Platyplectrum ornatum
GAGATCTCTGTTACCTTGGCCTATGTTTGAACCTATTCTTAGGCTTCGGATTGAAAGACTGGAATCTTTTTACAAAGAAACTAAATCATCTGTTTTGGGCCATAGGAAATAGACATGTTTATTGCAATAATGTTAGTTCTGGAAGCGCTTGGTCACAAGATCAAAATAGAGGATTGATGACGAGTTATCGATTGTGCAAACTTAAAGAACACAAATGGCATGCCTGTGGTGACTTAAAAGTNATTTCTCTTTTCCCAGGCCTACAACTTCATGTGACTACTACAGCAGAGACCATAGATTTGTAGAAATCATTAACTGACCAAAGTGAAGTTCAATAAGCGCAGAAAGAATGTTGTCAGTATTAACACGTGTGGAACCAGAAAAAGCATATCCATATAAATCCTTATTTACTTTATTAAAACAGTGGATCGAAGTGCAATTGCATTAGCAAAATCCCAAGGATAAATAATGCAAAGATCAACATGGGGATCTTTTTTTGTCCGCAAATATGAGAACTGATGCTCAATGGAAACTTTGATGAAATGCTGTATGAGGCTAAAAAAACATGCATAGGAGTCATAAGAGCCTAAGAGCCTATGCATGTTAAACACTTATTATGAAACCAGGAGGCAGATATCTACTATATCTAAACAAGAAGTTACTGCAACAGTGTACAGAACTTTTACTACATTCAGACCTCTCTGCAAAGGAATGGTGTATGAATAAAGATACAGAAAGATCAGTTACATCTGTCTAAGGATAACACCAATCCTGCCATACACTTTACTGAATGCACTGAATATATACCGAANCATCTACACAGTGTTTTTAAATGTACGAATAAAAAAAAAAGCCATTGTTTCTACTTATAATCTCATTGTATGAAATAAACCAATCAGTGTGCAAAACTTATAGCCAAATAAAAGAAAGTTTTAACTGCCAAATACGCAAAATATGCAGGGAATGTAGGTGGAGCACAGAGGGCCGCCATAAACTTTTAGAGTTAAACTCGGGAAGCAAGGGTTTTCTTCCCAACCAGCAGCCATCTCAGCAGCACCATTAAACCTACAAAAACCAGACAGATACCTACAGCACAGACCCCATAAACTTTCCAGATATCCACAAAGAAATATTGCACAAACCTATAAAATCTTTCAGGAGTGTAGGTTGTCTTTGAAAGGCCTTAGCTGGAACTTGCACCTGGACTTCCTACCAGTCAGTCATGGGGAAGGTATGGATGATCATGGCCAAAGTCTCCACCAGAATGCTTCTGTAATGGAGAGCAGCATCAGGTCAAGTGTGGGGCAGNTATGCTTGCAGACTTTCTGTTCAATCCAGAGAAGCGATGCTCCTGAGACAAAATACAACANGAATTATTATGCCCGATTCTACCTCTGTAACTGTCACCCATTTGTTTTCATTCCACTGAACACTTGGATTTCTAATAAAGAATATAGAAAAACAATACAACAGGAAATCATATGTGTTCATTATGTCTGTATGGCTAATAAACTGATCATTTAATCTGTAATTGGGTCTCGCTCACAATCCTTGCATCAACTGTTGAAGGTAAGATTAAATTAATAATAAAGAGCAATGTAATAACTAGGTTAAAAGCCTTTATGTGAGTAGCGAGTAGCGAGAGTACACATATAACAAATCATCTGGTCACATATTTTACATTTTAAATCATTGCACATAATCACAAACTTGTCATCATATTACAGTGGTTAGGAGAGTAATCATAACCGGTGCTCTTAGTTAGGATGTTGTAATGTTATCTTGTCTATAGTCAAACTGTAGCTTAGCATGTACTGTTTAATATTATATACTTGGTCTTGCATTATTTTATTATATTNCAGTGCACACAAGTTATGAAGTTATACAGAGCATATATACATACCTCATAATTAGAATTGGAACTAAAACCTATTTGTTTACCCCCAACCTCAGAAACGTGGACCATGACAGATACACTGGATGCATATGCATTATCATCTTTTGTCTGATGTGTATATCGCTATCACTAGGGGTTAGATCCAGTGCTCTCAATCCTGCCGTGAAAGTGCATATCTGCTGCCGTGACCAGAACACTGTCTTTTGCATTGAAATGTATTACACT
This sequence comes from Platyplectrum ornatum, assembly GCA_016617825.1. Taxonomy (NCBI): domain Eukaryota; kingdom Metazoa; phylum Chordata; class Amphibia; order Anura; family Limnodynastidae; genus Platyplectrum; species Platyplectrum ornatum. The sequence continues at coordinate 103,648 of JABWIB010000270.1, forward strand.
TAAGAAAGGCAGGAGNGAGTAGATTGGGCAGGTTGAGCTAGATAACAGGAGGGTGGGGGTCCCTGCTCNTGAGAGCTTACATGATAAAGGAAAATATCCCCGCCCTAGTTGATCGTTAATATAAAGGGAGGGACTCGATCACATCAGTTCCCGCCCACTCATAGTAAACCACACATTTGCCATCCCGGGGTGGAGCTTTGGGTGTGATTTGCCTAAAGAATGTCCCACCCCCATGCTGCTGGCCTTTGGTTACCCTCAGGGGGGAGAAACCCAAGTCAGCAACCCTGCCATTAGTGCACAATGATGTGAATCAGAGCATTGTGAGGATGGGACAGAGCCTTGAAGCAGTGAAATATGCCATTGAATGCCACCATGCAATGCTGTTACCANTGCATGCCTAAAAACGTATTCATTTATTAAAGTCACATCCACCTATCTGTTCCATCCCAAAACCAAACCNTGCAATGCGCTCATTACAATGACACACCAATTACCAGGCAGACAGTTACCTCAGTCTATGTCCATTTATATTCTTTCTACCCTCATTAGCTGCTGTACTGTCTGAATAAATCACTACTCCAAACAAACAGGAGCCCAGTATGTGAGACAGTGGACCTGAGCCGTGGTAGACAGCTCTGTCACACAGCGGTGCGATTGTCTGCCGTGGATATAAATGAACAAAACAATTCCTTCCAGCGCTTAATTGCCTGGTCACAAAAAGATCCTCTCAAAACCTGGAATGAAAGAAATAATAAATACCGAGAAGTTCGTTCCATAACATGTAAAGTACACATAAACAAGGCTCCACTTAAAGCTACTTTAAACTACAAACAAATAAACAAAGAAAATACAAATTAAAACATTGTTAAAGTAACGGAAATTAAAAATACAAACAAAAACGTGATCCTGAAGATTTTGTTACTAAGGTTGTCTACANAGGTTAATTCCCTCCAACCCCAAGAATTACCAGGTGACATCATTCATAAAGTCATGCGAGCTGATGGCCTACAAGAATATTCTAAGTGAAATAACCATTTACACCATTTGTCATATAACATTACTAACGGCATGACATAATTATTGTTGGCAGGATAATTAAGCTAAATATTATATTTCCTGAGACTTGACTTTCTTGAAAGAGATGTAATGTATAATGGTGTATTTAGCTATGTTTACAAGTTTCATAGCGCATTAAATATAAATAAATATATGACAATTTTTATATATATATATATATATATATATATATATATACACACACACACAATNTATATACTAGAGTTCTTGAGAATACGTTTTATTAATGTACACATTATTTTGGATGTTTAATAGAGACCTGTATTTACAAAACTGCCACCCAAAGCACCCGATTACATTTGGGCAGACATTGTTCTGTATGTAAACTGAAACTGAGAGCTAGAATCCAATTGGTCCTATGGGCAACATCCCCACGTTTCCATTCCTGCTGTTTAGTTATTATAGAGACACCAAACATTAATAATCAAACCCGTAAGTAGGTTAAATAGCTTAAGGAATTAGGTCACTTACCACCGCCTGTAGCGTGCCGCGCAGAGCCCATGACATCATTGCTCGGGGGTGTTCCTGCTGCCTCCATTGCCAAACTGGGTGAAGAGGGGGATTGTGAANAGAGTAGCTGTGTCTGGGTTTCTAGACAACGGGATGCTATCGTCATGCCTACAGTGGGGATAACAACTTTAAAAAAGGAGAGAAGAAATAGCACTGGTATAATTAGACATAGACATTAAGTAAGTTACCAGGAACAACGGAACACAACGACCATAGAAAGTAATGTCATTGCTCGTTTAAATATTTTGGGAACACAAATCCAATGTAAATCCATTTGCTCTTTTGTCAGCAGTTGAATTTCCCAGTGACCACCTCTGATCGATTGCAATGCTCTACATATTGGACATAATTGCATACAGTAGTTATATTGTTTTTCCTTACGGCTGGTCCACTATGTCAGTCTCTACATTGGACGCTTGCATTTTACTAAATCAAATACAAAACCTATTTGCTAACCTACAAAACCATAAATACTACTTCACCTGCATACATATCCTTACTTATCTCAAGGCACCTTNCTATGCTAAGATTTTGCCTAAGATTAAATACACTGGATATATGAATTTAAATCCAGACTATAAATTATTAAAATAAATAATCCTATGATCCGATTTTCTTTGTCTACNTCCTCATTGTGATATGCTTCTCTGCTCATTACCCGCTGGTTATATACCCTATAGGGATGAGAGAATTAAGCTATGACAACAGCAAATATACTGAGCCTTAAGACACTAGTTGCAGTTATAATAAGTTATTACTAGTTGTCTGTGTCTGATACAAGATGGTCAGAGGTATGATCATTAAGGTATCTATTACAAAGGAGTGAAATAACAGAAATTNACATGTATTTTTGTAATTTTAGCAAAGTCACAGTACCTCAGTACCCTGACTTCTCCTATATCGGGCTCAGCTTCTCCAGGCAGAAAGATGGTGACCATTGGGCTTTAAGAATCAACAAGTATTCGATGCAGGAGGTGTAATCCCCATAGCCACTCACTTCCATGTAATACGTTGTGATCTTTTCTGCTTCTTCAGTTCTCTCACTATCTCTGTGGCACCCACTGGCAAAATCTCCCTGCATTCGTCNATCTCCCATGTCAGTGCTACAGTCAGACAGGTATCTGGGTATTCAGCCATACTCAGGATACCTGGCAAGCTGATTGGTGGATCACAATTACTCCTAAAGACTATTTTTTAACATCTTGGATCTAATTTTAAATTGAAGGGGTATAATGGGTTAATAGTGATGGGATCTAATGATATCAAATGAAATTGAAGTCTTGATTTCATGGGTTGTTTTTCAATTAGCTACCCGCAAAAACCTGACCCATAAAAACCAACACAGCTCTGCACAATGGGCCTGATTCAGATCTTTAGGTATCAAAGTGGGTAAAACCATGTTGAATTGCAGGGGGAGTAAAATGAATGTCAGTGTTTGCATGCAGGGAGAATACTTTATGTTTGCATGTGGCACACAGATACTGACCAGTGTTACTGGGGCCGATCCAATGTGCCTTTGTGCGCTCATAGAGCCGAGTATAAAAATTTGCGAGTTTCTGCTACCGCAAGAGATGGGAAAAAGCACACTTCGCGCTTTTTACCATCTTCGCACGGGATTGAATCGTCCCCAAAGTTACACTGTTATTAGACTTGGGTTAGGAAACATTATCTCTCAACTTTAATACTGTTGTAATACTAGGAAAGATGGTTTTGCCCACTCTTGAATAAGTCATGAGTAAGTCAATAGTGCCTAAAGTCTGAATCTGGACCAATGAGTTAATCTGGCAAAAGGGGAGAGAATGACACCAGAAACACATTATATGAGCTACACAAAACCTGCAAATCATAATATCACTCCGTAGAACTAGGTAAAGGTTTAAAAGTTTATGCAGTATTTGAAANGAAATAAAAGTCCCTCATCGAATAGCTGCACAGATTTGGTTTAATATACTGTGACCTTGAATAAATTGATGAGTCCGAGACTGGCTATATACTGTGTACACCTCCTGGGAAACTTGATATAGGCAAGTTCCAGCACTCTTTATCTTTTCCTTTATGACAGTATGAATCTGCCTGAGTATTCCAGCAGATGCTATGTAATAAAATAAGAAAACATTTCATAATGAAAGTGTGGGATTGTAAACCTGACATTTGCAAAGCCTTGCTCCTTGAATATGCGTCCTCTGTGCAGATGCGATACCGGTGGCAATCTCGCTGTTTAAATGCAGTACTATTTCACATTTTGTTCACAGTGCAATAAAGCAGGGATGCTAATTGTGTCCCTATATTATATATGAGCATATATATGTTACATTAATGTGTATGTTATAGCCATGTATCTGCTGTTATATTTCAATTTGGAGATTATATAGAGATTTCAAATTATTAACAATATTATTTTATTTTCAACACAATTCCTTTGTAGGAGAATACAGATTCCTACCAAATAAATGACATTCTCTCTATCTATAAAGACGTAATAAAGAAATTATTTNTTAATTTTTTTTGGTAAATGAGTTTATTGAGTCAATAACATCCGGGGCAAATAATAACAATCAACCAAACACAATTGTCAACACAGTGTGACACAACAGTTACTAGTATGTTCCAGGAGACAAGAGCCCCGCTAGGTATATACAGTAGGTATGTTCCATGACTGGGAAATGTCCACAGGATTAGGAAAGNAGTGTTTACACACCTGAGGGACTACAACATGTCACAATATACACAATTCCTTCTATCCCCTGTAAAGCCTTGTTTATGTGTAACCTGTATTCTTTATATTGCAATCATCCTCCACTCCCATTTCCGCAGTCACAGTATCCAAGCAAACTCTGTGTTATAAGAGCCAGGAAAAAACCTATCAATGGAAAATGTTATCCATAGTAATAAAAGCCTACAGATTACTGTATAAACGATACATTTTCACCCTCGTTCAGTCTGAAACGCTGGTAGTTTGTAGCAATGTGAAAGATTTCTTTTAATATACGAATTTCAGGTAAAAATCTGTTAATGAAACTAGAAACGGGCCACAACTACCCTTAAGAAAGAAACAAGAAATGGTGTGTGGTGTGCCAGGCAAGGCATCAAAAACACCAACAACAGGCGGAGGCCAAGTGGAGCAAATACATTGTAAAAACAAGATAAGTTTAGCTACGAGGATCTTACGTTCATTGAATAATTGTGCAATTTTATCAACAACTCAAAGGGGTATATTTACTAAGCGGCGAGATTTCAGTGAGATTGAAAAGTAGCGATCAGATTCAAGTTCACATTCTCCAGTGAGCAAAAGCTTGAATCTGATTGGTTGCTATGGGCAACATCCCCACTTTCCAATCTCACTGCAATCTCGACGCTTAGTAAATATACCCCAAGAGGTGAAAATAATGGCAGTATACAGAGAGAAGTAATNCATGGCTTAAGCCGGCCATACACTAGAGAACTTACGGACCTCTACTCCTGGCCAGAGTTCTTCCACCATCCNGTAAGATCAGATTGATAATTGCTATAGTGTGTAGATGATTCATCTTTAATAATCATCATAATAGTTTGCCTGCAAAGTACTGATGGTCTGTAGTGTGTGGGCATTTCTACCAATATAAAACTTACTGACCTCTACTACTGGCCAGAGTTACCGCATTTCCCCGACTCCCGTCCATTGATTCTTGTCAGGATCATTTCTCCAAACACAACTTTTAATAGTGGAATACATGCTAAGAGCATGGGGAGTCCTAAACATGCAGCCTCATACCAATCCCAGTCCCCCATCCGATTCTGACTGGGCCATTGCTGCTGAATGTTATTCCCTTACAGTGCGCTGCTAATGCAGCTCTTTATGCTCGTCAGGAGGCACCATACCGACCACACAAGCCGGGGCTTTGCAAACCATCAAGCCACATGCTCAAACATTTATTAGTAGCATCAGGATGTAGTGTGCGGCTCCATTTCTAGGACTTTCCACCAGCAGAACCGTTTATTGGATGCGTCTTGCTGTGACTGACAACCTCGGTGGTGTATGGCCAGATTTACAGTGACAGCTGTTACTTGTCACACATTACACTCACACACACAGTCTGCTTTTAGTAAATAGAAAGGTTATCATAATGGGGAGTTGCTTTTAATATTTTGCTGATGTGGAATATGAGGAAGATAAAAGAAGATATAGAAGACTCGGGATGCTTGGTGTCACCAGGGAGGATGACAGGATAATTTACTTGATGATACAGGTGAAAGACAACTTCAGCGCCCTTAGAAATATTAGGAATTACAGGTACCTCCCTGCCAAGATAACAACTGCTTTAAAGCCCCTGTGGTGCAATGACGCTGTGATAGTAGCAGTTTACTGTAAAGCCGCCCAGAGACTGAGAATATGAATTACTACAGATGTCGCATTTCANCCATATACTAGGGGGAAATTTCCATGGTCCATGTATAAGAGTAAGCCAGTCCTGCCAGGGGTGCAAACAACAGGGGTAGTGGGGATTAAAGTGAGAGCAGNTGAAACGGTCATATCTATGATGTTATATATCTTCATTTAATTGTCCTTTGCCAAAAAGTTTCTAAGACTGATCCAGAGTTACACTCACAGTGTAGGNTGCAAACCAAGGAGTGCTTAACAATTTCAATTCTGTTGCAAACAGAGAAACCACTTTGCTTTTACCCATATAACTCAAATATCCCATATCTTTATATTTCATTTGTAAATTAGAGTTGAGCTAGGAAACTTTATCTTTTAACTCTCCTGCACTTCAGTGTTTGGTTTTGTCCACTTGCACCGGTTTTGCCCTTACTCCTGACTTTTTAGGTAACAATAAAGCAGAGTACTTANAGATGTTTCAGACCCCCAGCAATAGGGCACCACAGATCCTGCAGGCCCGACTACCATGAGGGAAATATGCTGCTGTGAGGGGGGCAACTGTTAATGCTGAAGGGTATAATGAGAGAGGATAAGGAAGCTAATTATAGGATGACAAGTTTANTGGGAAAGCTTAATAATGATGCACAATGAAGGAGTTAATGATGATTTATNCAGGGGTTAATGATGGAGGACTGGGGTTAATAGCAAAAGAGAAGCGTTATGATGTGTATAGTAGAGAGTACATTATCTGTAGGAGGGTGCCTGATAATGTGATCTCTTCAGTCTAGTCAGGGACAAGCTATTATTTTTTACATAAGAATATTGGATTGTTTTTCCACATATCCATATCTGCCCCCCCTCCTCCTCCTTTTAGCATCCACCTACATGCAGAGCCCTAGCCAATTTAATGCTCTAGGCTAGATTTTGGTTGGTGCACCCTAGCAGAAACCGCTTACCCCAAAACATATACATGCTCTACAATACTAAGACTTATTGTATGGGACTAAATAACTGACAAGTATCCCTAATTTAAGTAAATACACATTTTAAGCAAAGAAAATGGTTTCATTCATGTCTGTGTGCCCCTTGCCTAGATGCCGACCTAGACGCATTGCCTATTCTGCCTATGCCTAGGACCGTCTCTGCCTCCTCTCCATTACACATCTGTCTCCCCCTGTCCTCTTCTCACATTACACAACTTCCTTCCTGCCACCACCTGTTAAACACATCTGTCCCCCCTACATTGCACCACTCCCTTCCTTCTCCCAATGCATNACTAACCATTGCTGGTGAAGAGCTGTGTTTTACCAGGTTACAGTTAAGATGACAGTATTCAGTCATCTCTATAGGTTTTGATCAAATACATTGTGAAAGGTCCCCGCAGTGACTAATTATTTCCGAGCCTCGTAGGAGCAGGTACCTATTTCAACTGCAAGCCCTGCACTTCAGATAGCCATGGCAAGACCCACTCCACTGTGGCTGAAAATGTAGAATGGTTTATAGTGCTCTTGCAGGACTTTTAATGGAAGTTTTTAAATATATCACTTTTTTGTGTTTGTGTCTTTATCTCCAGTTTAAGGTCTTTTTTCCCACCTTGCAGTAATAAAGCTAGAGAGCCACTAGAGACAAGTATTCGCTACAAAATGCAGAAAGAATGCATTAATAAAACAGAAAGTTGTGCTAAAACATAAAACAACTCGCAGACCTTAAAAAGCTATGCCCAGAATTATATATCCCTTCTGAGAAAAATAAAAGTAATCAGCAGGCACTGAACCTATGTAGGTATGTAACGCAAAGTATGGACCTTAAAGTTACTGTTAGTGTGCGTCATTATTATGTCCTGCGAGCAGTGTGTACTATTGCCTGACCTCTGTGTGTCCCTGAGTGCACATAACCGGCTGTGTATGATTTGTGTGTATGATTGCTCGGATGAGAAGTGACATTTTTACGACTGGCTGGGCCTGTGTTATATTCATTATACCCCACTGCAAGCTTTATTAACCTAGGCATTTGGAGCGGTGCTTGTCAGGGTGATTAATATTTGTCACACTGTGGGAAGCAGCTGTAAATACAGGCTAAGACTAAGACAAGAAGATAGAATGTTTATTAAGTATCCATGAAACCAGGAGGTGGCCATGTTGACAAGCTATCCTAATTACTAGAGAGTACTGCTATTCCACACACATAAAAATAAGATATTTATAAAAATAAGATATTTATAATATACATCGTAAGGGCTAGCAACACAGGTAACGTGGTTACCAGTCCTTACTTTCATCTTCTTACAGTGCAGACGCATAACACTATGTAGGACCTACAAAGTTTGTGAACTGCTGATATAGTCCATAGTAAAAAGAAAATTAAGCATATAATAAAATAGAATTGAATGATTTATAGTTTTTCAATGAAATCAATGGGAGACATGACGGTATGACATACCTCCATATATACCTACACTACAAACTGCTCTAATGTAAACAAGAAACACAATTATACTAGTGGTACAGTTATAGAAATAGGCTAGTAGAAATGAATCATTGATAAAAATAACATTGGTAGATACACACAAAATAGATACACAATACACATCAAGGGCAACATGTCAGTGCTATATAGTGGAAGAAACAGAGGGCGATACATGGAAAAGACCAGGAACGAGAGTCATGTTCAGGGAAGATGAATAGGAACATCACCAGAAACTACCCTTACCATGTACTACACTGTGGTCATGAATTTTCTGCTTAATCCTCTGGGGAAGAGTACCCATGAAGCACTCCGACATATCAAAGAATCCCAGTAACATAGCCTCCAACCAGTCCATGTGGAAGAATAGTTTCAGCTTTGACATAAACAGGGAGAGTGGAGGTGCAGAAGAGTTCATCTCCCACAGTGGAGACAGGTAACCAAACAATGTTCCACAAAGCGTTGTACAGCCCACCAGAATGGTTTAATGATGGGGAAGTTAAATAGGCAATGGTACAGGTAAGTGTGGAGGTCTTCTTCCAGCTGATAGGTTTCTCTTCCATAGATTTAATACAGGAGATGTTCAGACTATACAGGTTGGCACTATTTTTAGGAATCCATACCCCTAAATAACACCCACAATGGACAATGGAACAAGCCAAACACTTCTAACTTGCATCTCAATTTAGATTTGAGCTAAGGGAAAAACTAGGGGCAGCTATATGTTTATTTAGACCCAGAAAATACCTCTGCTCATTATCTATTTTCACCTATGGTGTTATTGTACACGTTTGATACACTCTTTGGTTATTATTTTGTTGTGACTTAATAAAAGTTATGTTTTAAGATTTTGACACTTACAAAAAATTGTCTTCCGAGTATAGGTTTATAACTTGCATCTCACCCACCTTTATACCCATTGTTGAAGAGTGCAAAGTAGAGGATCCAACACTAGCTTTAACAGCAAGTGCGATCAAGGGCACAGTTTGGGGTTTTGTACTCCGGGTTGAGTAAAAGTTGCTCAATAGTGACAGGAAGTTGCCCCCTATTCAGATGCCATCAAGGTTCCAGTGTCGCATAGGGCGCGCAAGGGAAGCTAGTGGTCGGGGCGCTTTATTTCCCCACCGTTCCACATTGTTATCAACATAGTTCAGCCACATTGAGGTTAAGTACTCTGCAAACTTAGTCAACCTAGTAAGATAGGTGTGAAATTGCCAGCTGCGATAATGTTCTAATGGAGAAGGAAAGTGTAAGAATGATGACAATGTGAAATGGTAGGAGATAACTATCCTGTGTGTTGTCGTTTCAGAGATTAGAGTATCATAATAAGAAATAATCGATTCTAGAGAGTGAGTGATGAACCCGGGGCTGAAAGTTATAAGATGGATCAGATTGGTTAAATAAACGCCACGGGATGAGAACATTCAGAGTTGTGAGAAAAGACTGTAGCACCCTCCACCACGAAGTGTGTGTATGGGTATGGGTGTGTCCAGGACCAAGTCTAGAACCATATTAAAGTCCCCATGAATAATGACTTGGACATTGTCCTCACACCCTACCATTTGCAGAATAAAAGTAAAGAAGGGGAAGCTGAGGAATTAGGGGCATATAGATTCACTAGAGTGTATAAGGTGTCTTGAATTATGACATCTATCAAGGCAAAGCAACCTTCCGGGTCCAAAATGGCGGCACCACAGAAATAAGAAAGTCTTGAGTTACTGCCCACTTTCCAGTGACTCTCCAGGAGGAAGACCACTCTACCGGTCTGGGGTTCAAATGGGTGAGAATGCACTTGCGCTTTATTGGATTGTTGAGGCCCACACATTCCAAGACGCAACTCTAAATTCCTTCACCATGTGTTTGAGGTTCATTTGTAGGAGCTATGTAGCCTGTAAGCAGGCATTGAATCCATAGATAAGAGGCAACATGCAATGTATTCAATAACTGTTCCGATAGTTATTGAGCAGTGCAGTGCTATCAGCCTGTGAGGCGTACCACTAATGCAGAATAGAAATAAAGGGAAAAAAACAGTAAACTGTGTGAACAACATTTAGGTAGGGGCAGTTGAGGCGAACTCACTCTCTAGTCCCACAATATATTCCACAACTCACACACGCACACAGGGACTCACTTGGATTCCAGGCCCTGGTTCCAGAAGCAAAATTAACTGTCTGGATGATGGTACCAAAGGGAAGCGAAGGGGGGACAGGAGTGATAGTCTGGTGATAGTCTGGAGCTCACCACAGGTGTTGATCTGTCCACTGAAGACTTTGTAGAGTCAGATGCCAGCAAGAAGTATGCCAGGGATCAAGGCAGGGGCGATGTATAAGATGGGTGCTGCATGCACGATTTACAAACAACCCTCGGAGCAGAGTGCGAGGGATCGGTGAGGACATGGGAGACAATACGCCTCATCCTGTTTCACTATGGTGGGGCAGAGCAGTTCACCTCTGTGGGTGGCAAAAAATAGACTTATAGATGCATAAGTATCCAAAGTCTGCAGGGGAGTAACATGAGAGTTCAGAACATAAATAGAGGCCTGGATCCAGTCCTTGGTGTGCATAACAGGGCTCCATAGCACAGTTACTATTACTACTATTAAATAACACCTACATTTCAGTCCCACTCAGGAGACCTTGCTTGGGTCTAAGGTGCATGCAAATTATTGATTGATCTAAACCGGTGGTTCTCAAACCTATCCTCAGGACCCCCTAACAGGTCTCCGGGCTGGAGCACAGGTGTGGTCATTACTGACCAACATATGTGAACAGGTCCACAGGTGGTGCCAATATATCACTTGTGATTGTGAGGAGACCTCGAAAACATGCCCTGTTAGGGGGTCCTGAGGACAGGTTTGAGAACCATTGATCTAAACTTTTTTTAATTCTTACAGGATTGATCCTTCAGCGGCAGAAACATATACTGTATATACTATAAGCCGAATTTTTCAGCACATTTTTTTTATGCTGAAAGTGCACCCCTCGTCTAAAAAAAACAGTCCACAGAGCTGGCACAGGCATGATAGTGTGCTGTATAGGTTACAGCATGGCACAGGAACTTTACATTGCTTTATATGCCTTATATTAACCCTGCACATGCATGAAACAGGGGGACAATAGAGAAATATAGGGAAAGATCTATAGAAGCTGGACCTAGAGACCAGAGTCAATGCAATCCTATGGGGGTAATGATCCATCAGTGACATAAGCCTTTCTCAGTGGTGATAGACAGACATACTGGGGGGGTCGGCTTATACCTGAGTCAATAAGTTATCCCAGTTTTTTTAGGTGAAATTAGGAGCCTTGGCTTATATGCGGGTTGGCTTATACTCGAGTATATACGGTACTTACATGAGGAAATGGCAGTAAAGAGATAAGATAAGTTATAATAACATTAAATGACAGAAGTGACAAATATAAAATACAATTTACAAATAAACAAATAAAAATGACAAGATGTATTCATTTTGCTATGCGTGTGTTTTTTCATGACTAGTCTTGTTAACAAAAGCTTTTTACAAACAAACAAATAGCTAAATAACATTTTAACTTGCAGCAGTAAAAATAACTTTTGACTAATCTTTCCTGAACTGTAATAAACTAGAAAACATCTAAAAAATGTCCATGATTTTTTAACAGCACCCAATCAAATGAGCAGTTCTGTCCATTCTAAATCCATTGTAACTAGAGTGTTGTACTGACTGTCTTTAAAGACGGAGCAGATGTATATGCTATTTTGAGGGGGGAGGAGGTGTATTTTACTTTTACTGTAAGGATATACCAGCCAACCTTTTTATACTTCCAATCCACCCTCATTTTATGCGAGGGCAAATTGGAAAGGTTAAGCTTAACAGGAACAGATGTCTGGATGTGGCTTATTATCATTATTAACATCATTAAAGTCAGCTTGAGGATTACTTTTCCCTACTCTCTACTGCTTAATACAGTCATGCAGCCTCCTGTACTAGACTCCTACACCTCTAAATGTTCACTCAGTGTCTACTTCTGTCAGTTACTGCACAGCATTCATCTGCTGTGGCCTCGGGCTCTATTCACAGTCACCTCTGAACTAATATACTCTTCGCCATCAAATCTAATACTTTTTATTTTTTGCATGATTAGCATATTGCATGGTTTAGCATTCCGAATATCCAGATTTAGAGTGTCTTGTGTACATACAGATGAGTGATGAACTTTCCTCGCATTTGTCCTTGGAATTTTCACAAAATCTAGTCTCCTTTTACACATGCTAGATGCATTATTTACAATTTATTTTATGCTTCAGGCGTTGCTCATAAATATTTATTGAAGACTAGTTAAGACGCAAAAATTACCTTATAATCAAATTACGAACACAGAGAAATGATGGATATTGTAATGCTCAAATGTCTTCAGAGACCAATATCAGATACATAATGTGCTTAAGCGCTCTGACCCAAAAGCAAAGAGTCCCTGGAAACTCTATTTCAAATGTTGCCAACTATGTTCATTTATCTATAGTGATGTATTTCCACAGCGGTATTTCCTGTTCTCAATTCACTAATATAAACCAAATTGAAGGAAAAAAAAAGACAAGGAACATTTTTCCTACTGCTGTTCAACATGCAACTTTTTATGAACTTACAAAGATTTGACTCATTAAACATATCACTGACACTACTTAATGGCCCTACATGGAACTGCACCAATTAAAAGTCTGTTTGCTCTAAAATAGCATTACTTACACCCAGCTGAGCTTTTTAACTACCAAATCGGTTTATGCAAGAGTGGAAAAACAGGGCAGCCAGTGATGTATGAACACACTTGTACATGTGCATTGCGAGACATATGGATATAGAAAAGGAGCTTTTATTCAAAGTCAGTTTGCTGAGAACACAAACGAAGTTGTATCCTCATCCATACTACCTCTTATTTCACCTTCATGGGTGAAGATAAGATATACTACGCATTTTTGAATTGGCTGTGAAAGTGCAGATTATGCCATGAAAATCAGTGAAGATCAGTGACGTCCAGTAGCATAAAGTAGTCAACAAATGACACCAAAGGACATCTGCCAGGTTATACATCGTCATCCAGCAGAAGAGCTGCTGCTTGAACACATTCCTCCACCATCAGAAGTACACACACACACACACACACTTTTGTTTCTGCTAGGTGCTAGGTGCACATTCAAGGGGGCACAACCATTCCCCCAATAATGTCAGGGCTGAATTAAGAGCCACATGGGCCTGGGGTGGAGACTGAAGAAAGGCCCATTGCAGTGGCCAGTGAAGTGTGGGTGTTACTACTGTTGTATGTGGTGGCCAAATATATGTGGCACACTTAATCAACTTTTTCCCTTTCTTCTCATCACACTCTGCCTTCTACATCACACTGGGACTGATATCATTAACGGCAGCACTATGGGCCTTTTGGACAATGGAGGTCTGGAGCTGTAGTCCCATTAGCCCCATTGATAATCTGGCCCTGAATGGTGTGAAAACATGAATGGTAATGGCGGCATAGTTATTAAATATGAGGGGGCCCCGGGAAGTTGCTGTACAGTATGATACCAAGTCTGATTTGTAGACATTAGAGAAGCTCATGACTTTGAGATACTCTATACCAGATGTTGTCAGTCATTTGTTTTTATATAGAAACATACTGTAAAATAGTATATTTCTAATATATCATGCTTTCCCTGCTTATGAGTTCAACCATATGATGCAGTTCATAATAATAGCAGAATTCCATTCCATATAGTGTACCTATTAATAAAAAGTTGTTAATTGTTTTAAAGCATAATTTCTCCATGTATAAGTTGTGACAGCGTGAAACAGTAACAGCTTATAAATAGAAGTGGCTAAGCTCTTCTGTCATCTGTGTGTGCATTAAACTTTACTTTCATTTCACAAATGAATATAAACAACCACAGTGGACAAATGTAAAGATCACTAAAATCTATTAATTATTGTACTGCTTTTGTTAAAGAGTGTGTAGCCAGTTGCACAGGGGCATTATTGTTGTGAGCAAAAAGTGTAGACAGAAAGGCAAGGGGGCCTCACTATCCTTTTAAAACAATGGAAATTTAGAAGTGGTGGTAAACAAACATAGAAAATAATAGACGTCAATGGAGATATAAGCCTATGTTTAACAAAGTGTGGGTTCCCCATAACAAATCAAATTCTTGCTGTTCATGTACGCTGGTGCATATTCCACCCAATTTCCGCACTCCTGACCTGATCCAGATATTCGTGCGAATGTCACACGCATGCAGGTGTATAGGTACACTCAAGAGGAGGGAGAGAGAACGGAGTTCACTCCCCTCTCCCTCCTTTAATACCACTATCTGAATGGGGTAATACGTGTATAAGCCTTTAGGACATTTAAGTGGCCTGAAGGCAATCATAACTTTACATGTTGATCTGCTTTGTTTACAAAGTGCAGATGTTATTTTTGACGCCATTTACACAGAGACACCATATAAATACCAGTACAAAAGTCTGGATCCGGTCCTCTGTGTGCAGAAGTTGGTGGAGTATGGAAATCTGCCTGACAATAACTGTCAACACGTGCACTCCTAATGATTATACCGTATAGGCAACAGAGACCATTTCCGAAAGCAGGGCAGAATGCCAGGGAAAAGTACTGCAGGTTCCCAAGACGTACAAGAGAAAATATTGGCCTACATAACCACATATATCTTCACAATGTGTATTGACTATGGCCAATACCAATACACAAGCCAGCTATTTTATGGTGTACATGTCTGCATTACTGTACAATTATTGGATGGTTAGCAGAACAAAAGAAGGCTAACCACATATATTCCTAAAACAGTTAAATAACCCAAATAACATTAATAGAAGCATGTTAAGTATTGTGACAGGTCATTCATTTATTTAAGTACAAATTTATATGTATTCAATAAAATCATTAAGTGGGATGCTATGAGCTGGTGCATCAGACACATTAGAAGCACGAGAACATTGTGCAGCTCACAAACCAGATGTATATATTAATTAAATGCTTTTTCAGTCATGTAAAATAAATAATCTCTCTTATACTAATAAAATGCAAGGAGGAATATTTCCAACAACATATCTTGTTCAGGTTTCTAGTTTTGTGTCACTTTTTAATAAATCATTTACTAATTGCAATATAACATTTTTATTGAAACCTCTTTATATTAAGTGCATTTCAGCTAGTGTCCCTTTTGTTTTTTGTACCTTTTTTTAATNTCTTGTGGAAGCCATCCCATGGTTACAAGCTGTCTGCATTTCATTAAATCGACAGCTGTCAGAATTGNGATTGTTGACATTCTGAACCTGTCAGCATCTTGTACTCTGCTGACATGTTGATGTAGACGGTTTGTACTTGTCCACATTCTGGTGTTGACATCTTGACTGTCGATATTCCATACCAGACCTGTATGAACTACCTTCTGCAATCTACCCTCCAGGAGATCAGACGTTACACTGACAGGAGACCGCTTTCTCAGTATTGCTACAACTGCACTACATCATCACCAGCGCTTCGTGTTGCCAGCTTTGGCTGTGTGCCAGTGAGATTAAGCGTTTATTTGGTCTTTACATTGTTGGAGTTGATCTAACCCATGGACAATAAGAGGGTAACAAAATTTGCATCTTGTGAATGTACGTGAAAGGACTTGCTTATAGGGAGTAGTTGGAATGTATTTTGTAATTTGTAATAGAATAATATTATATAGCTGTTTAATGCATTTTTACGATATTGTAGATATTATATACTGTTAAATCATTTTAAATTTTTAATAGATGTTTTATAATTTAGGTCACAGGAACACATCAAAGTCTCTCTTTGATCATTGCGTCTTCCTGTCTGGTAGAGATCACTCTGCAAATTAGGTGCAACCTTGTGACTTGTTTTCTGACCTTTCCCCTTACATTCAGCATAAGATTCTGGACATCGGTATTTGGATTGCTAAACAACACATAGAAGAACATGTGTGCAACTACAGAAATGTTAGTACAAAGAATACTATTTACCAAACGATTTATAGTAGCAAATAATAACACATCATAACTGACAAGATAAAGAAGTGATTTGTGGTGGAATATATCTGATGTAGTGTCCAATCACTGCTGTTCACTGTTCTAATTATCGTCTTATTAATAACATTGGAAGTTAAAGATTTCACTTCCAGGNCCATGCTGTGGACCAAAACTACNAGGGTCTATATTTACTAAGCTGTTGGAATGGAAAAATTNANATGCCATATAACAACCAATCAGATTGTAGCTCACAGCTTGCTTTTACATAATAGAGAATGTCAGAAAGAATCTGATTGGTTGCTTTTCCATTTCCGCAGTTTAATAAATCTAGACGTATCTTTAAAAATACCAGTTAGGATTGTATAATAAAGCCCAGCACTGAAACACCAAAAATAANCTACTTTAATTAGTTGTAAACATGCAACACTGTGCAGGAACATTGGGCCTGATACAGGCTTTTCAATTTTCCCTCCACATTGTTTGAGTTTCATTTGGAGTTTGCAACACTTTTACATTTAAACTATTGTTGTTTGTACTTAATGTACTGGGACNGTTTTTTTTAACTCAAACCAACCAACTTAAATGTCAAATATACAATCTCTTTCACAAAACTTCCTGGTAATTACTGCGTGAAACTGCCAATGCCACTCCCGTCTTAAGCTGGCCACACACTAGAACNATTATCTGCCAATTCTCCAATTATTGCTGATTGGACGAAAAAAANCTAGTGTGTGTCACAGATAAATTTCTGAAACATCAGATTATCATCCCAGAAAGGCTCTGGGAAAATAATGTGATCTTTCTGTAAACCATTGTATTGCTCTTTATATACAAAGGTGAAATAAATGTTTTTTTTTATAGACTCACGTGCTAGCGGCGGGCACACTAATATTATACTATTTATACTTTTAATTGGATTGGATAAAAAAACTGAGTTTTTCCAGTGATCTAAAAACCAGTATAGCTGAAAACGGCAATAATTTAGATACAGACAGCAGCAAAGTAATACTGTGCATTGGAGAGCGCTGCGCATCCTCTCTCTCCCTCTATTGTCTGTCTTCCCTTAAGCCTCACTTACTCTGGTCATTGTTAGCAGATGACAGCAGGATAAGTCTCATTTCACTCTGGAAGGAAGAGGAGAGATGTCATAAAAAAGGAAATAAAAGCAGACAGCAGAGATCTCTTTATCTGATATTAGCAGACCTCTGCTGTCTGTGAAGTCTATATAGCAGACATACAAATTATGCCTGCCTTTCAGAGAAACACATTNCTATATCAGTAAATAAATCGCTTAGAATGCATTAAATACAATAAGATCCACTGCATACAAATAAATATTGTATTATAATATCCGGAAAAGAATTCAGGACATTGTATATGTTAAATGATAATCCTCAATTATGCCCACCAAAAGAAATATGATGCATGCCATTTACAGCCATAAGCAAACAGCTATGCATATGTGGTCAATATCAACGGCAAGATGGTGTCATCANACAAGAGGGGTATAGTCAAAAAGGTAGAGTACACACTATGCCATTGAAAGTGTATAGTAACCATAGAGCTTATCACATTCCTCAGCGTGGTTGCACAAAATATTTTTCCTGTTTGATCACAATTTGTACATTTTGNCAACTGAGCCTTGTATATCCCATACCTATTTCACTAATCATTGACAATCCTGAGGACAATGGCGATTTATGCGTACACACTATACCACAATTGTGGCTCTGTACACAATTTTAATTTGTTAAAATACTTTGAATAGAGGNATGGACCAATCAAAAACAGCGTCATCGGAAGCAGCAGATAACTAGGTAGGGCTTAGTTTGTGCATATTTGCGGATAATAATGTAGTATTATTATGTGATATTATTGCTTTTGTTACCTTTTTTCATTCTGTCTGTGTTTGCCATGATTCTTACTGCATATATATTCTGCATGTATGCTTTTCATTCTTCATAATGTATAAATAGAACTGTGATTAAACAGTTATTTGATATGTACAATAAAAATGTGTTTTCTTGTACAAAATNAAGCCTGCAATAAATGCATAGAAATGTGACGGAGCAGCAGGTGGAATATGGGTGTAAGGATGGTGTGAGACAATGATTATGTATAAGAATTAGTAAGCATACAGATGTAGATGTTAGGACATGTATAGGGTAGTCATCCAATGGCACTATGTACTAAGAAGGATTGGAGGCAAACACCTTTATACAAGAAATAATACATACCACAGNGAGGAATGTGCTTTAATTCACAGCAATAACACACAGATAAGAGGTCTGTTCAGTATTAAAAGAAACCCACGTGTTTCACATACTATTCATCATATTCAGTATATGGTAAGATCAGCAGCCTATAAGATTATATCACTCACTATAGAGCATGCACCAGATAATAACAGAAGTCATATGTACACATACAAAGGCTACACATTGCAAGCAACTATCTTCACATAAGTTGCACAGTGGTATAATAATACATAATATGACATTTCTCCCACGTTGTAACATCAGTGGTTTAGGGATGATCAAAAAACNAAATCATGCAATGCAACCGTTTTTACTATAAATCTATATATTGGGATCCGCAGTGTGGCACCACTATCATTATTTATTTTGAGAACTGATTGCATTACTGATACATTTATAATATTGTTCTTATTGTATACACTGAAAACTACCAGAAGTACAGTAACCGTATCTGTCCCTGGCTTGTGAAATAGAACAACACTCATTACCATATAATAACATAAGGATTTGATAATTAGAGGAAGACATTTATTAATCTACATTCTGGTTTCATCTTTGTATTGCTTTTGCACCTCATATGTATTNTGTCAGGTTACAACATGTCCATATAGGACAAGTGGAGGCATGCATTGCTTAAACAGGTTTTACTAAATTATCGCACAAGGAATCTCAGTGGAATGGAACCTCAGCTCATATTCAGCTATTATCTTATTACACTGATCCCAGGAAACCACTGTGTTTNAAAATATAATATAACCCCCTTAAACATTCCCGGAAAAATACATAAAATGTAACATAACTACATAATAAAAATATATTATTTAATCCAGCTGTAATTGTTGTTATTATTATTATTATATAACAGTATAACAGTACAAATGCACACATCCATAATTGTTAAATGACTTATAAAGTCTTTATGGGTTACAATGAACAGATGTTGTGATCACTGTAACCAGTCAAATGCATTCAGAAAACAAAATTATAATCACAATGTACCAGGTCATGAACCCACAACCTAAACTAGCCCTTTTCACAGAGGACCGGATCCAGAAGTTTTGTACATATGTACTAGTAACCTCTGCCGTGCACATGTGCAGATGCTGCTAGTTATGTCACTTACCCGTCATTTACACAGGTTCTCTGTCAGTAAGCGGCAATGCTGAATTCTGTCCTAAAGTATATGGGAGGGAGAGGACATCTGCATTACCAGGAATCGTATAAAATTGCATGGGGAACCAGTTGTTTAAGTTTAACTGCAGATTTTCAGATCAAGTTGCCCAATCAAAACAATTCTGTATATAACACAGGACCAGATCCAGGGTTGCGTACTAACTTTGGGAGTTATAATGAATGTTAATGTTTGCATGCATGGAGTATACTGCACAAAGATACTGACCGGCGATAGTTACACTGGTTTTAGACTTGGGCTAGGAAACAGCATATCTCAACTCTTCCAATGTTTGCAAATAATGAAATGAACTCTCCAATTCAACATGGTTTTGCTCACTCGCTCGTAAGTTCAATAGAATGCGAGTCTGGTTCTATGGTCCATAGTGGCAGATTAATGTCTNAATGAAACGTTCCCAATTTATAAAGATGAGGAATGTCTATATGGAANGATCTCAGTGGTTAGGGTTAGGGTGAGAGAAGTGTAGGGATATGAGAATTAGAGAAAGGGTTCAGGTTAGGGGAAAATACATCTGGTTGGCGACAGGTATTTAAGACTTAATCATTCTTGGGTTCCTTTTTGTTGCATCCACTTCTGTCACTGCATCTTTGCTTTCACCCTATTCTTGATGGATATAGTCTTGTTGGAAAAAGACTGATGAAACCTATGTATGCAAAACATATGTATTTGAGTTTATAAATAAAATAACCTGAATGTGTATTTTTATTTATGAATATGTATAGCAGTTTATCAAAATCAGAACTTGCTTGAGTAAAGCACCAATTTACCAGCAGATCTGGGATCATCAGCTCTACTAACCATTTACTGAAACATGTATACACNGTCTGTCTATACTGCACATATACTGCCAGACAGATGGCTCTACGTGCATTCACACTACCCATATTTATGCCATNAGGGAGTATAATTTTTAGGGTTTTTATAAAACCCAAATCATCAAATGCAATCTTTATTATCCTTAAAAAAACAGATTGTATAAAGTTTTTCAATACTGCAATACTGTTCCCAATGATCTGGAATGATATAATCTGCCTGATCAACACCAAACAAACTACATAAAACAAATGCAGGAAGTATTGGATGTACCATTAAAAATAAATGATAATTAGACCACATTGGCTCCTCATTGCTGCCTTCAAATTCCTCTAAATGAGACACCTGGACGTCTGCTTTCAATACTTTGTAAAAACCGAAAAAAAAGACAAACTAGAATTTTAGCATATAAAGAGCCACCCGCTTTCAGATTAACCTTCCAGGCATGTAATAAGTTTTATGATTCATTACATTCATTTGTACTCTTTGCTGAGCACTTGATAAAGCAAATTCTCAGCACTTCAAAATGGTCATCGGATCCTGGTATTTCAGCAAAGATTATGAACAGTGAAATTAACATACTCACTGACACGTTGCCTGGCGTCCACAATCTTTGATATTTGCACCTTTTTTTTCTACATGACTTGGCATAACTTGTGTATTCAATATAAAATAGCGCAGATACATGCATAAATGTGCTCCGTAACGTGTTATTAATTTTAATAGTCTTATCCAGTAAGGCAACATAATCGGAAAATTATAGGTAATCAGGATTTACATTNTGTGAGTGGACAAGACAGGGTTAGAAATTATTTTGCTTATTTACGATATAAGTAACTTTTACATTGACAAATGGAATAAGAAAGCATTCATGTAGTTACATCACATTGCATGGTGCTGGTAATATAGGAGAAACGATCAAAAATGATTTCATCCATTATAGGTTCCATAAAAGTTCCATAACCACCATCTGGTCTTTCCAAAATTGCGGTAGACAAACTATTTTAGACACTGTACATCATCCATTCATCCAAAAAGGGAAGATAGAATTATTGAATACATATTGAATATAGTGCCACCAGTATAGGAAAGCATCCACTATTTGGTGCCAAAAAAAAGGTAAGGATTTTTTTTTTTTTTATAATTTGAACCCAACCAAGTGCTTTATGTAAAGTGACAATAGTGATCTGTACACAATGTGTGAGAACCAGTATTATGATTTTCTTTCTTCTCATCTCTTCTGACAATGGCATAGGATGCANTTATAAGTGAAGGGGGTAGGGGGTTAGTACGTTAATGTGCAATAATATTCAGTATTCTCATCTGGTGCCATATTAAGTTGGGATAGATCAGCAGGTCAGTGAGTTAGAGCTTCATGTGAGTAATGGAAACAGGGCCGCTGCCAGAATCACCTTGGCCCGGGACTCACAAAGTCCCGGGCGGCCAGGCCCCCCACATAACGTCACGCAGGAGCCTATTTAAACTNACTTACACGCCAATAATGGTGTCTAAGTGAGTTCAGGCAGGCTGACCGCAGTGGCCGGCACACGCAAGAGAGGAGCATGCAGTATTTGTTGAACTACCTTCCTTAAGCAAGTCACTCTAAACAGAAACTCAAGGTAATGCTATTTCTCTGTGTACAGTGAAAACAATGTAATTATAGAAGCACACAATGCTCTGAGGAGACCCTTCTATTTAAACATCCCATGTGTGACGTGTGCTGTTCCAGGGTGTAACAACCACCTAGGGTGCCAGACCGTAGACAATTGGACAATATATACCAAGTTGCCATTGTGTACAAAATAGGCAAGTAAATTCCTGTTACAGTATTGATTCTAGACAGAGATAGAAAACAATGGCCACACACCACAGTAGATGGGCCAGTATGTGACACTCATATATTTAATAACATCTTTAAGACATAAAGTTGCAAGTGAGNTATATTTTATACAAAATATGTAAGCAAATGGACACATAGACAATTACATATATGAGACCCTTACACAAATAATTAATCTACCCATCATAATAATATTAAGAAATATCTTACGAGTTCCCNTTCTATGAATCGCACAGATGCAGTCACTAATTCTGGATAATGTGATGAATTTATGGAAGTGTAACAGTACTGTAAGTCANGTGTCATTAATAATTATATAGCAANTAATCTATCCAGTCTATTTCCAAGAAAACAACATACTTCAAATTTTGCTCAGAAATGTTTGATGTGTTTAGTAGAATATTCAGCAGCTTTATTTTCTTGTGTTGTGAGCTTAGTAAAGTGGTATTTAAATATACCCATTACCTTGAATAGCAAAGTGGCAGGAAATACCANCCCTGTATCAGTAATCAGTGTGGAAGGTCCATTTCTTTTTTTAATGAAACAGAGCAATTAGTAGGCAATATCCAGTGGCAATCACATATGTTCCATGGAACCTTTTTGTTTTTATTGAAATAGATATTTGACTATTTTTTATAATAGTATAATTTCAGTTATTACTCTTGAACAGTTGTGTCAACATCTGTTAAATGTTGTTACATTTTTCGTAAACACTAAATTTGAGCTGAGGATGATACATGATAAACCTGTGACACTATAAAGCTGAATTTTTGTGGCCCAGCAGGTCCATGCAGAGAGTAATCACCTTAGTTAGATCTTCTGCTCAGTGTCTTCTATGTTTAGATGCTTTTTACCACTATAGCTCCGGGAATCTGATTGAAATTAGGCCCTGTATACCCCTACTGGAGTGCCGGGACTGGCTCTTGCTTGTACTAAAGCCTAATAACCGCAACACCATTTACTAAAAGCAAGAGTAGAAGGTGACCTGTATTTGGCTACCATAGCATGGAGCAAGTCTCTAAGAAGCAATGCTGATCAATCCAATCTGACAAGTGATAGTTAATGTTTGAGGGTTAAAGAAGACTGCTCCTTTTCATTGTGCTGTATTAGTCTGGAATCTTTCTGATCTCTGTAACAATCAATGTATAATGCATTTGACAAATAAGATGCAGTGAACAGATTCTGCCTCTACTGCCATCAAAGACATTTTCCAGACTCATTTGCCTGAGGAAGATTTGAGCTGGATTGCATAGGCCATTGAGCCCATAGTTCTCCAAACATGTCTTATTACCAAAGTGCTTACCAAAAGGTCTACTCATTTTTTTAATTGAAAGCCGGGAACGTGACTTTCAGTGCTCTGTGACTAAAAAAAGTGAAGTACAAACAAGTGCTCAACACAAAAAAGTGCACAGGGCTCAGCTAGAACTCTCTCCTAAAGAGCTCCATCCTTCCTCGGCTACCCTGTACACTTAAAGAGCACTAGGGCAGCAAGGCAGAGTGGGTCCTCGTCGCCGAAGCTAAGGGAACCCTCAACATTTCCATGGGACCACCTAAAGGGTCTCCCAAGAACTTACAAATCCATGGGATCCCCAGTAGGATCAACCAATGGAACATGCTCTGCCATCTCCTCTTGGAAAGATACAGCAAAAAGATCAGGGAGAGAAGGAACCAGATGGCCACACATCTCTCCCCTAGATTGTGGCAGGAGCCCATAAGGGCTACCCGAGCCGACAATCCGTGAAAAAAGGTGACAAAGGGTGACTTACAAACATATAGAATAAATTACTAAATAACAAAAAGTGTGGGTACAGCCCTGGCCTTATTGCCAGGCAGAAGAATAACAAATTTTCCTTCCCAGTCAAAAGGCACAGGGATAGAAGGCAGAGTGCTTTGAATATGGGGTGGGAAATAGTGTGCCTAAAAAGTGCCCTACTGTGTCCCAGGGTGTGTGTTTTTTGGGCACCCTTTGCCTGCCCTAAACCAGGGGCACGTATTTCCCGGCTTTCAAAGCATTCGCAGCCACAGGGACGGGCTGGCGCGGGTGCGAAAGTGCCGAATGGCACCCGGGCTGGCCGCATCATTGGTGGTTCAGGGCCGTACATGCCGATCTACTGATCGGCATGCACGGCCTTTAGAAACTAAAATCAGCCCTGATCATTGGTGGCTGAGGGCTGCCACACATGGCGATCTACTGATTCAGATTCAGACTTGAATATAAGAGAACGTTAAACCAGGACAAAACCATTTTGAATTGCAGGGGAGTAATTTTCTTTTCGTCTCGTAAAAGCCGGGGCTTTCATGAAAAAGCCGGTCATGATAGCCCTGTCTATTACGAGGCAGTCAGAAGTCAACCCAAGCTCTCTTTGGCTGGGCCTTAGACCCCTGAAATTTCACATGGTTTGGCTCCTAATTTCTTTGGTAAATGATAACTGAGCTTGCCCCCATTCAGCTGCACACTGCTATTAGGGACTACTGTTCTGATTGGTGCTAGAGGTCGTCTTTTTAAGGTAGCCCTGTTGTAANGTTTTAATGCATATAGACTGCATCTGTAATATGTCAGCCTACCTTCTGTCATTTAGATTCTGACCCTCAGGGACAGAAACCTTCAGCCTCCTTCTTGAATTACCCTGAACCTTGGCTGGACGGTATTATGTTNCATCAAGGCCACAGCTTGACAACTATAAGCTAGGCCTTTCCATCACTTCTTAGTAGATGTTTTTGTTGGACTAATTTTGTGAATATCATATTTACAACATTAATTTGGCTAAACATTTATCAGCATTAGTAATAATATCGTTGAGAAGAATGTACACAGGATCCACAGATTTACATGCATTTACATTACGCCATGATTTGGGAAAATAGCATACATTGATTTCTGTAGGCAGCGCTAGGATCTGCCAACCATTCTGCTTCTGGAAAATGTTTTTTACATAAATACAAAAAATTAGCATGTAAAACAATTGAGAGCAAGCAATTATTTCCAGAGAGAGCAGCATTTGTCTTGTTTATAGAATGATCCCCATAACAGTGTATCTCTCCAGATGCAGGTGCTAAGCATCTCTGTAGCTCAGAAGAAAGCTATGAGCCGTGGACAAATAAAAACTTTAATACCTTCATCTTACAAAGTACAGACACATGGTATTTCAAATATCGCTCCTTCATAAAATATTAATGACAGGTTAACATGCCTCATTAGGCTAATAGGACCACAATGTATTTTAATCTTTAACTTGATCAGTTGTACTGCGAGCAGCCAGGGGTGAAACCACACAGTTGTGCGATTAATGATTGAAGGGAGAATACTAAAATGCTTTTACTGTCTCCGGCCTCTTATGTCTATACAGTTCTGACACTTTTCTGATTGACAAATGTAATAAATTTAGGGGCTACTTAAATAGACTATTTCTTACAATGAATCAGATGCATTGCAAATAAAGGAGTACATACCATATTTAACAACTCAAGGTGCAATGGTAGCTTACTACTTTTTAATTAATTTATATTAATTTCAGGGGCTTTCATTTTGTATATCTATTATATCTATTAGATCTATTATATCTACAATATAATGCATTTCCATACCTTATTTTACAGCATACAAAAGCACTCCCCTGCTTTACCCATTCTATTTACTACTCATTACTCACTAACACCATCTAAGGCCTAACCTTAAGGTGAGAAGCGACAGGAGCANTAGAGGTGGCTTCATAGAAATGGGGGACATTCAGTTGGGGGTTAAAAAGACACACAGGATAAAGATAGAGAGACAGAGTGTATGTGGAGTTCCATCATGGCCGACCTTTAAGAGNCCTTCAAAAGCTTCCATATCTGAACCAGGGCTAAAAGTAGGGATTGTAAGATGGCGGTATGGGAACCCACAATTTTTTAAACTAAAGTTCTCCCCTCCAGTGCTGAGGGGGTGGAGCTTAGAAAAAGGGTTGTGGCTTAGAGGGAGAAGTGCCGTTATGCCATGCCGGCATATAGCGGCCCACTTCGAGTCCTGATCTGAACATTATGATGATGATGGGGCAAACGTGTAATAAAGGAACAGTTTGATGAATGAGGGCACAGTGTGATGAAGGGACCCACAGGTAACTGATCACCTCAAAAAAATCCTGGTCACACTCACCTATCACTGACTGTACAGTGTATAACAAAAATGTGTTAAAGATCTGTATCTTTTATTGTACATCTAGTGGAAATAACAACAGATGTTCTTATCTATATACAATAACTAAATCATCTAAAATGTATATAAGTCTGGCTATTTGGGCAAAGGGTTATCTCTTGACAACTGATTACTGTCTACCATGCTACGATAAGCGCTCACCCTGACCATTACCTATGCAGTTGCCGAGTGTTAACATCTGCTCAACTGCCACAATAAAGTTAATTGTAACACAAGTTGGTCGTGGAAGTCTTCCTTTCTCCACACTTAGATCTCACACAGATGCTGTCCACAGTTTAAATCAGATTATAGCTATCATTTATCTAGAACCACGGTTCTCAAACTGTGTGTCGGGACCCCAGAGTGGGTCNCGACTTCCCCAGNGAGACTATCNCCCAGCTGAAGGCCCAGCACTATGGGACCAGAAGTGCCACTGTGATACATGCCCGCAGCCACCTAGCCTGCTGCACTCAACCAGTTCCATCTTTCATTTGTCACATAGGATTGCCAGTTGTCACGATGAACAAATAATGCAATGTCCAAATGATTAAAGGGGACCTTTTAACCCGCCAAATTAACCTCATAAAACTTTATAGTTTGGTACAAAACATATACTTATCGCTGTTTAAAATGATAGTNTGATGTCTTGGTGAAAAGTGNGCAATTTATAAATATATAGGAGTATTCNGTGGTAACTTGCTGGGGTCGTGTAGAAANTTTTTTNGTCAGATGNGGTCCCCAAGCAAAATAGTTTAAGAACCCCTGATCGAGAACATTCTAAACAAAACGATAGCTAGCGTCTGATCCTGTACATAAGAAAGCATACCTTTTACAACTAAAGCTGGCCATCCACTACAACGATCCTCATTGTAATAGTGCAATTATCTTTCTNGGTTTGAAAAGTTGCTGTGGTTTGGAATTATCATTTTGGGGGTAGTGTATGCCCATTACCAATATCGCAAACAATTCTTGANTATTTCTTTAATGTTATAGCCAACAGTTTAGAGGCAGCATAATCTTTATGTTTACTACCTACTTTTTTTTAGGGGGGGGGAGATATTGTTTTAGAGTGTGGTACCGATACTGGCACGTTCCTTAAGAAAAAAACTATTTTTTTAAATCACGCTGAATCGTTGCAGTGGATGCCTGCCTTTAGATCAGTAATTCAGTTTGTATTACTTTATACAAGATTGTCATCAACTATACACATGTATTCTTTTCAGCTAGTGTAAAGAGAGCAGTAACCCTGAAGGTTTCAGATAGGAATGTCTTAATAACTAATATAATAGATGGGAAGCAAAGCCCTCCTCAACGATTCCAGTCTTTTGCACTTATTGCCCGATGGATATTTAGGGGTCAAGTTTTTTTTCACTAACAAGTTCAAGTTAGTTTTAAATATAGAATAAAGGACAGCGTTTGTTATTTATCCACCTGGACACTGGATACATTGATCACTTTATCTGCCAAAAGCTTGAGAGCAAACCCCTACTTTACACCTGTGTGTTACCCATCTGTTACACGTTTCACATACACAGTGGAAAGATAGTTTCCTTGTAGCTGTTGTTTNACTGTGGTTGATGTACTCAGGAATACCTGCCTGGCATTGATTGCTGCCAGTCATATATTTCTCCCACAATGTTATTTATCCAGATTGTTTTAGTCTTAAATTTAAAAAAAAAAGTGACTTATATACCTGGAAAACAATACCAACTTCCAATACCAATACCAACTTCCAATACCACTGTGGTCAGACCTTGGAGTGCTGCAGCAGTGGAGATGTGCCCTCTACACCATGGTTAGGCAACCTGCGGCTCACCAGGTGTTGTCAAACTACAAGTCCCAGCATGCTTTGCACTATAGGATTTCTTTACCCCAAT
>JABWIB010000271.1:62038-75753 GCA_016617825.1 Platyplectrum ornatum
AAGGGTTACTCATTTCTTGTCTGGTGCTGCTGGAGGAGGAGGGAGGGAGTGAGGGGGGAAGTGTAGACAACTTCCTCTTCCTGTCTGCTCGTGTGTCCGGGCTGCCTGCTTCAGCTACAGAGTCACCAGCATATGGAGCCTTCACTTCCCCACATTCACAGAAGGTATACTCGGCGTATAAGGCGACTCCCCACTTGGAGGCATGTATTTTAGCTCCAAAAAGTCGTCTTATACGCCAGCATATACGGTATATATATATATGTTAGTTGGAGTTCGGAGCATTCTTAATAAGAAAGGTCGCACTGGAGTTCAGCAATACCAGAAGACATAGAAGATGACGGAAAACAAATGTGGTGGATGGCAGAAGAATTGTTTCCCTTGTGCAGAAAAACCCATTCACATGAGTTGGCCAAATCAAGAACACTTTCCAGGAGGTAGGTGTATATGTGTCAAAGTCAACATTCAAGGGAAGAATTTACAAGATTAAATATAGAGGGTTTACCACAAGATTTAAAACATTGGTGAGCACACAGGCATCAGAATAAGGGGGTAAAATCCCCTTGCCCAAATGTGAAGGGAGCGTTCTCCTTGCTCCCCCTCTGGAGCGCAGTCAGCCTGTTACAGGAGGAGCAGTTCCATGTAAGATCTGGTAAAGTGCTGTCTAAACACCTTACCCGATCCTAAAGTGTAACTGGAGTGCCTTTGACGCTGCTGAGTGAGCCACAAAAACAGGAAGACTAGATTAGAGTTTGCAAAACAACATTTACAAAAGCCATTACAGTTTTGGAACACATCCTATGGACAGATGAGACAAAGATCAACTTGTATGAAAGTGATGGGAAGTGAAGAATACGGAGAAGGAAAGAAACTGCACCTTATCCAAAACATACCACTCATCAGTGAAGCATGGTGATGGTATTGTCATAGTATGGGCATGTATAGCAGCCAATGGAACTGGTTCCCTTGTATTTATTGATGATGTGGCTTCTAACAAAAGTATCAGAATGAATTATGAAGTGTTTCAGGTAATATTATCTGGAGTTTGTTTGGAGGAGGACTGGAAATGGCAATTGAGGTACACCATCATAACTTTCCACAGACTCAGACATCCTTTTGTCATCTATGGCATACATGTATAATCAGGCATATTAGGCCTTAAACCTCAGTCTCCAGTCCTTCCTTTTCTCTGTGGCCTAGGCCTCTATTTACAGACTTCGTTTTAAAGAGATTTTATATTTACAAAGCATGTAAAACCTGTTGTTTCCATGTCAATGCATGGAAACTTCTTATGTCATCTTCTCAATGCGGTCTTGCACATCATAATATTTACTACTTCTGGAGTTCGGCTCCATTGACCTACTATTTCCTCCCTCTAATAGCTGTTATTAAAAGGGGGAGAAGATGGTATTTGTGGGGAGAGCGATTCCCTGTAAAAAATAAAAATGTAAAAAATCATAAGGACAGAACTCAGGATTAAAGTAAAGTAAAAAAAAATGTTAAAAAGGAAGAGTTACACTTATCTGACACGTCGGTCACTGAAAAATCACCCAAAATTGTGGTTACTGTACGACTTCCCCAAGCAATAAAGCTTTTTAAAAATGATTTTGTATTAAAATACGTAGATCACTGAATACGCTGAATGCAAATCACTGGCAAGAAATGACAAAAGTAATTGTGGTATAATGAAAGCATGATATGCTTACTTACCACTACAATGACAACATTTCTGATATATAGGTTTTTCGTTCCCTCTCTTTGAATTTGAAAGATTAATGAAGGTCAGAGAAATATATCAGAAATAAATCTGAATTGTATTTCTCACTTTAAAGGAAAGCAGCACATTGGAAGAAACCCTGTGTTTCTAAAAGCCTTTAACGTTGTAAGGCAATAATTCAACATAATTCACAAATATGAAAGACCTTGGGAAGCACTCAAGGGCAGTTTTTAAAATGATTTCATGCCAGTGTTAATTAGATGCTTTAGAAAACTACAACAAACCATTAACAAGCTGAAAATGAAGCTGAACACTTATTGTGGATATGGGGTGAAAGGGTAAACATTTTTCCATTAAATAAATGTATTGAATATCCAATATATTGTCTAGCAGGATTGACATTACTGTGGACCTTCTCATTAAAACGTACATAAATACTTTGCACAATCAAAACTACTTTGCCTGCAATGGATTTCTTGGCACCCTTGCAACACATTGGGATGCATTTTCCAGTGCGAATGTCCAGCCGACAGCTAAATGCTGGAAATAGTCTCTTACTTGAAATTAATTTTTATTAATAGAGTCATATGCCAAAAGGCATACTATGATCATTTATAATGCATCAACTCCGACAGCTGCTGGCAAAGGGGAACAAGGCAGAGAAAGGTTAAGGCAGCGGGGAGGAGAAGGTTAGGCTTAGGCTGTGGGTAGGGGAGAGGAGGGCTAGTGTTAGGCTGCGAGGAGGGGAGGCTGTGGGGAACTAAAGGTGAGGGTTATGGTAGTGGAAGGAGGTGGTTAAGGGTAGATGTGACAGGGTCACAGGATTTGTTTGGGAAGGGAGGTATGTTTCTCCCAGGCTGCTGGCCTGCACGTTATAAGCCTCAAGGAAAATCTTTGTTTGCATTTGGGAAATGTCTTTCCCAAAAGTATTGTTCGGCTGGGTGTAAAGCCAGCTTAGGGTTCCTTGAGGTGGATGGTAGGGAGAGAGGGAGCGCCCACCATCCACAAGGCCAGTCCTGGTCTTGAAACCTGTGTAGGCCTAATCAGGTGTGCACCTGTGCAATCCCTTGATGAGGTGTTGGAGGGGAGTGTACTGGGTCTCACTGTGTACTCACTATCCTGGGGGAAGGATTGTACAGACTGTGTGGGAGACCCTGGAACTGCTGGTGCCTGGATCCTGGTTGGTGTTTTTGTTATTAGTGATAGTCAGGAAGACTCATGTTTAGTTAGTGCCCAGACGGGCTAGGATTTTGATTTTGTTTTTTATTGTGTGGAATAAAACTGGCTGAGGCCAGTTGAACCAAGAAGCTGCTGTTTGTCTCCAACTTACTGCTGGAAATCCCCTCCCGCTCACAGTAGAATTAAGAAAAGTTTGGCTTGACCTTGACGAAAAAGAGCTTTTTGTAGTTTCAGACAATATTCAATCACATCATCAAGTATAATATAAAATATATAAATGCAAAAGCGCTCATACACAGTTAAAACACATCTACAACAGATCTTCAATCCTGACAAACAGCATGTCCCGCCTCCAGCCAAACCCTGCCTGGCCAAACACCTCCCCAAAGGTCCACAGTAATGTCAATCCTGCTAGACAATATATTGGATATTCTAAACACCGCCCACCTGTGCCAAAGTCTGCAATCGCGGCACAACAAGAAAAACCCCACTTTTCTACCAGTTTGTCCCCATAGCGGGGACAGTTGTATGGTCAAATCCATGCCAAATATCACATATACATATATCCATATTACATATCTGTAGACAACCCAATTTACTGGTGCTTAAGTCGCATGATGTTTATACCCCCCAACTATAACTATTTATCTAAAAACGGCTGCACAGACTGTGCTGGGAATGGCAAGCCCCGCCAGTGTACTGTCTTATTATTAAAGTATGTTGGAGGGTATGAATGTCTCATGTGTGCATACTGGTACTTGGTGCTGGGAACCCAGCTTTGGTTTTCCAACTTCAGATTCAATAATAACGTAAAATGTAAAAATAGAAAAAGATAAATGAAAATGTAAACAAATGTCATTCTTTCAACTTCTGTAAAAAGCATAAAAGTTAATTGCTAATACATATGGCTCTTGTTCTTGAATAACAGGCATCCCATAAATGTGGAAGCTTTGCTGGTGGCTTCCACCCTCAGCATTCAGCCTTTATTTGACATCTCTATATTTTGTTTAAAGTGTTTTAAGCATAATCATACAAGTGCAGCTTTTTTCAAATGTTGAAAGTACCTCATGTTTTGTCAACTCCCTAATAACGTATTTAAATTTGGCAATATACATGTGCACAGGTCCGGTTCAAGAACGTGTGGCCCAAAAGTATAAATCCCCCAGCATGTAACAGCAGAATAAAGGGATAAGAGATGAAGTCATGTCTACTATATTGGAGTTGAGGTTAAGATAAACTAGAGATGCCCAGTGTCTCAGGATGTGAAATGAGACAGGAGTATCAGTCTTCCTGAGGATTATCATGAGGAATTTACATATTCTTTATTTTGAGGCCTCTCATAAACAACCAAAGAGCATCTATGAAGTAGGAAAAGAGACTTGCGTAAGAAAGACAACATCTGTATGCACATGTGTTTGCTAGGAGGCATTCTGCATAGCTGAGAAACTGGGAAAAATTCCAAATTTTAAAACATTTCCTCCCTCTATTCATTAAAGGATTTAATCATTTTTGTGGAGTAAAATACATACAAAAAATAAAGATTATAACATTTAAATATAATAGAAAATTAGTGCAGTTAGGTGTTCTATTGGTAGTTTAATTGCTGGTTCACAAAAAATATATATTTTTATATTTTTCCACTGGATCTATATATATATTTGGTGTTTTTTACTACACTAAGGACTTACATAGTATGAATGTCCTACATATTGTGTGTGTCTATATATATATTTTTTTTTATTTATATATTTCTATTAAGTATACACAATCGAAGCCTTAATCCTAGCAACCCGATCCCATTAAAGCCTCAAGAGTTTTTTATTGTGACATAAATAGCTTCAATGTCTATTCTAATTTTTTGTGGTTTACATGTAAGCTTTTTTTTCTTTGTATCTATCCTTATGCAAAGTTTAAAATACTGTGCTGCAAAAATACAGACTTGCAGCATGATTTATGTGTCTATTTTCTGTACATATGCACCTGTTCAAATTCTGGCTGAATAGATCTACAGTACATATAGGAATCTAGGATATCGGGAAATTAAATCTAATTATGACTGCTCTAAATGCTTTGTGCTTTCTGTTGAATGCAGGTTAGGAAAACTTGTATACCTAAATCTAAATGTTTTATTAAAGGTGGAAAGTGTGTTCACTGGAAAGGGCAATGAATTCCCCTCACACTCCCCTCTCTCATGCAGAGAATGCTGAGGATATCAGTGCTTACGCTTAAGTGACCCATACAAATGAACGGTCCATTCAACCGCTTATTCGCGAGGGTCCCCTAAACCCAGCCCTTAATCTCAAATTTAAATATAAGAGTAATTTAGTTGGGGGGGCAGGACCATTCCTTATGCTAAGGGGTCTGCAAGTGCACATCTGGGTGTAAATTCACCAAGCAGGGGGATTGCAGGGAGATTGAAAAATGGGGATGTTGCCCATGGTCAAGCTCACAATTATATTTTACATACTGGAGAATGTGAACTTGAATCTGATCCCCACTTTTCAATCTCCCTGCTTAGTAAATTTAGGCCCTGGTGTGTGAACTGGTGTGTGCAGAAGTAGGGTGGCTAATGGTAAGCTGAATCTGGCCATAATAGTAATAATCATTTTTTGCTATTATACACTATATAATGCTTCTGGATATGACAGGAACAATGGATTCATGAATACTTAATTGCTGCATTCTTATAAAACTATAACATGGTAAAAACAACAATTATCAGAACAAAATGCACCACAACAGCCAAACAACCAAGTCTAAGCTTCCTGTTAATTATTCTTATTATTTCAGACCTAGATATTATTCAAATCTCCTCTCATATGTCCTGAGATTGGCTGCAGTTCTTTAGTCTGGTGAGTATAATACTTATTTACATTAATTGCTTATGTAGTTAGGCATTTGTATGTGTGCATGTGTGTATGTGGGGGGCAGGAGTTTCCATGTACAGCTACAATGAGTAACCGGTTATGCTGACTTGAATGACATGGATTGGAAAAGTGGTGATGTGGGGAAAAGTGGGGAACCAATCATATTTAAGTACTCAGTTTAATTTTACATATTGGAGAATATGAACTTAAATCTGATTGGTTGCCATGGGCAACCTCCCCACTTTTCCAATCCTGCAGTTTAGCAAAAGATAAATGACCTGATCTAGAGATTCGTGAGCAAACAGAATGAACTGAAACACGCAATTCTGCATAAGACATAGAAAAATATGGGGTATATTTACTAAGCGGTCAGATTGCAGAGATATTGAAAAGTGTGTATGTTGCTAATAGCAACCAATCAGATTAAAGTTCACATTCTCCAGATTGTAAAATGAAACTGAGAGCTGTAATCTGATTGGTTGCTATGGTCAACTTCCCCACTTTTCAATTCCCACTTTCAAATTCCCTGCTTAGTAAATATACCCCTATATATCTTAAGTGTCCTGATTTCATTTTCTTCCCAACCGCCCTGTGCACCTTGTGCTTTGTCCAGATAAGGGGACAAAGCTGTTTTTTTCTTGTTTTTATAATTTAATTTTTTACCCTAAACATGGCTGGGGCTTNTTCAGAGCAGAAACAGGGCTTATGGCCTAAATTTACTAAGCAGCCAAATTACAGGCAGATCAAAAAGTGGGGATGTTGCCCATAACAACCAAACAGATTCGAGCTTACATTCTCCAGTATGTAAAATAAAACTGAGAGCTTAAATCTGATTGGTTGCTATGGCATGGTTGCCAACTCTCCCTGAATATCAGGGAGATTCCCTGAAAAGAGGTTGATTTCCCTGGCTCTCTGACGTTTTGGGCAATGTCCCTGATGCTGTTTCAGTTTAAGAAATCATTGTGATGATAGAATTCATAAATTGTCCTATTTCTATAAAGATAAAGAAGTCAGTGGATCCTATTAACAACTTTCACTATACATATATTGAAAGTGATTATTTACTGACAATTTAAGAAACAATAAATACTGATGCTGCTATTTTTATTGTGTAATAGTTCTCATGGCCAAGCTAGACACACCCGTGGGTGGAGCTATACACAGGATCCACCCCTTTGGTGGCCCAAGTTACACCGCATTTGTGCAGTGCCTGTCACAATCTCCCTGATATCCATTTGCAAAAGTTGGCAACCCTATGCTATGGGCAACATCCCTACTGCCTACCCTGCCTAGAAAATTTAGGCCCAGACGTGGCAATGTGGGGCTTATTTTTCCTGGCAGAAATGTTAGGAGGTATAAAATATATATAAAAAATATGTAAAAAAATTATTACTATCTTTACCAAGAATTTACAAAGAAATAAATGACATATAGATCAGTAAGTTTCCCATAGAAAATGCGTCCTGCGTCTTTAACTTTCAACATCCCCGAGATGGTATAAAGTTGTCCATACACGGGCCGAATTTCATCCAAAGCTCACGAAATTCGACATAAAACCCCCAACGGCGACCAAACGCCGGGAAACCTAAACAAACGACATCGGTGATCAAGCGGATTTTCCGATTTATCACCAATGTTCATTTGTTTAGAAAAAAATAAATAAAAAAAATCTGTAAAAAAAAGAAATAAATGAAATGAAAATATACTCACCCTTCTGATGTCTTCGCTGGGCACCGCTTGTGGCACCTTCTCCGTCTGCTGNGGTGTCTCTGTCCTGCACGGAGAGGACGCTGTATATACGTGATGGCGTATTCTCGTGAATGGCCAGCTTTAGTGTAAGGTGGAAGTACAGGCAGTTTACACTCTGTTCTGAGCACATTGCTCATTTTCATTGCGCATCGGCCTGAAAAACAAGCGGATAAGCAACTCTGGATCAAACCTCCGAGTGCATGCCTTGCAATACAATACCACGTGCCAGAAATGAGGACTAGCCTGCAATTTAAGGTATGCTTTTAAAAGTAATGCAGACAGCTGACTTAATAGTGATGTGAAACATGTACTTGTTGAAGCAGACACCATAAAGACGGTTTGGAATTTGCGCACATGGGACTGTTTTGTTAAACTCCTCTGGCAAATTACCATTCACAAAACAGACACCCACAAGATGATTCAAACTTAGTTCTAACCACCGCAGACAAACACCTTTGTGAAGAGGATGCATGTCTGCCAGATGACTCACCCAGGTATTAATACATTCAAAGCTGCCTCAATCTTTTCACCCAGAAGAAAAGGCAAGTTACACTTAGGGAAATAACAGTTTGCTGTTCCAACCTTTAATAAACAAAAAGTGACTGAAAACAGAGGGGCTAATCTAGAATTGCACTTAAACCTTTATAAGGGCAAAACAGGTGCAAGTGTAGACCTGAACAAAACCATGTTGCAGTATGAGAGGTGGGAATTATACTAATCCTTTTACATGCAGTAAATTTTTTTTTTTTCACATAGCAACTTGTATGAAGCCTGGATTATGTTTAAATTGTAAATTAGAATAGAATTAGCCTCAGACTGTCACCAAAATGTTGTAAAAATTGTATCATGTATCAAGCCATGCCCCCCAACTGTCCCGATTTTAGCGGGACAGTCCTGCTTTTGAGGGATTGTCCTGCTGTCCCTCCCTCCTACCAGTTTGCCCCGCTACATGGACAAACTGGTAGGAAAGTGGGTTTTTTCGATTTCCCACGGGAGGTATGATCAAGCCACCTAAACTTTATATGTATGTATCCAAGCTATACGTCATGGATAATTATCATTTTTAGTACTGAATGTCTAGTAGAAATAAAGGCCCAAATTTACTAAGCAGGAAGATTGCAGGGGGGTTGAAAAACGGGGATGTTGCCCATAGCAACTAGATTTGAACTCACATCCTCCAGTATGTAAAATAAAACTGAGATCTTGAATCTGATTGCTTGCTATGGGCAACATCCCCACATTCTCCCTGCTTAATAAATTAAGGCCAAGATGTTTAAGGGTATGCTTCCCCCATTTATTTACAGCAAATATTGCAAGTCAGTTCTCGGTTTAACAACTTAGTTTTATTTTAGATTTAAGCCATGGCAATCAGGTACCCTGATTTCAGTGAGCATGGGAATAGGGAAGAAGTGGTCACAGCAGTTTACCCACAGGAGGATGTGGAGGTCACCCTAACACCACTTTTACCCTATTTCAATTGCTGAAACTGCTGGATACGGAAGTGATACTGATGTGACCTAAGGTCATAGAACTGAAGCCAGACTTACATATTACTGAACTTATGAGCTTAAGATCAAGTGGGCAGAACCATGTTAAATAGCAGGGGAGTTAAATTTCATTAATTGCAAATAGTATTAGAGATGATGTTTACCAGCCCAAGTCTAATAACAATGTAACAGTAACACTGGTCAGTATCTGTGTGCAAAATGCAAAAATAGAGTATTCTCCCTGCATGCAAACACTAACATTCATTTTACCTCCCCCCTGCAATTCAACATAGTTTTACCCACTTGCTCATAAGTTGTTCATATAGAGGAATATAGATATAATCGATTTCATATGATAAAGTTTTAAGACTTTATCATATGAAATCGAAGTGTTTGATATTTACAAACCCTCAGAGCAGTGATTAAGACATCTCTCCATCTGAAGACAGCTATAATTCGTGTATGTCTACAGTGAGATAGATATATATGAGATAGATAGATAGATAGATATGAGATAGATAGATAGATAGATAGATAGATAGATAGATAGATATGAGATAGACAGATAGATAGATAGATAGATAGATAGATAGATAGATAGATAGATAAACCAAGATACGAAGAGACATAGTAGACTTTTACAGAGAGACAGATGATAAGATATTCATATATACTGGATCCAGACCTATGAGCTTAAAGTTAAATAGTATAGTATATTTTACATTTATGTACAAAATAGTTTTTTTTTTACTATGAAAATACATTTATATGTCAGTAGTGGAAGAAATGTCACTTACTAATACATAATCATATAATTACTTAACCAATGTTACCAGCTTGGTGGTTTTTTCATGCTTTCACTTACAAGGAATTAAGATGACTGATTATGAGTTTCACTAGAGGATGATATCATAAAGTCATTAAACATCTGTAGAGGATGGCTAGAAATATAACATCTTCCTGAGTAGGTTTATGTGGCTGTGACGTTGTTGGAGTCTGCTTTGCAATAATCCATCACTTATTATTTTAACATTACAAGATGAAGAGTTTAGTAAGAGACTTCACAGTGGGGGACAGGTCTTTGGAAAACATGTATCAAAGATTTATAAATGAAGGAAAATGAGTAAGTAAGTCATCAATAAATAGGCACGATTGATGTTTTACATCACTACAACCACAAGCTTCTTCGTTTTTTTTTACCTCATTGAAGTCAGTCATGTTAACTGTTGGCTTTGTACAAAAGTGACTTATGTTTTATACATTCTGTTATAGTTGTGGTTGCCACTGGACAGGATTAAGTTGCATTGACTGCATTTCCTGTGTTTTACCATGATCGTTTAGAACGGTCTTCTTAACAGGAAACCACAAGTTAACATAACTTGGCAATGCCCAAAATGGCAACAAATATCATCAAAATTATTTTTAGCTGGAATTACTCTTTTTAGTACACATGCAAGAAACATGAAGCCACAGATATTTTTGAACACTAACACAAAATGTAAAAGATATATTGAATATTGATAATTAAGACTACCTTAAATTTTACATGCTGATCATATGAAGCAGATAAGCGTGTAATCTAATGACCCCCGTCGCCATGGGTTAGTTAGCACATCTATCCTCGTGCAGGGATTAGGAATGCTAATCAGCAAACCCGGTCCCTTAGTAAGTTTATGAATCTCTTGAAATGAAAGTTTCATGCGCTTGCAAAATGTACATCTGCCGTGCACATATTGGGTCATTATTTTCATATACGGTCAGAATATTAATGAACACATTCTTTATTATCTATTGCTAAATTAAATG
Organism: Platyplectrum ornatum; assembly: GCA_016617825.1. Classification (NCBI taxonomy): domain Eukaryota; kingdom Metazoa; phylum Chordata; class Amphibia; order Anura; family Limnodynastidae; genus Platyplectrum; species Platyplectrum ornatum. Next base: position 72,841 of record JABWIB010000271.1, read on the forward strand.
GACTTCTGACCATCACATTTCTATGTATCTATGTATTTATTTCTATGTATTTATTTCTATCTTTTTTTTTCTATCTCTTCTATCTCTTTTTTTACAATCCTTGATTTCTAGTAAACCATCTGATTCTTTTATATATATATATATATATATATATATATATATATATATATATATATATATATGTTAGTATATGGTTAGTATATGGAATAGGGGTTTATTATTTGCTAATAGTGGATTACAGTTTTTAGTTACATAATCCATAGATTTCCACATAGCCAATTAAAACTCGACCAGTTCTCCTCTTCCCTCTGACATAACTACATACAGATCTCAAAGTGGAAATTTAGAAATGATGGTATGGAATCATAAAATATACCGTAGTAGAAGTGAATAGAGATGAATATAAAGTAGTAGGGCTGATACTTTGAGCCCTGCCTACATATATACCCATATACCATACACATGTTAATTTGTATAGCATGTCTGTATATGCATTGCAGAACATTTTCGTGTCTTATAACTTGTGGCTGTTATGCAAATGTGCAGAATGGCTGCCCTTGTAGACTAGCAGATGTTCTGCACCAGCACAAAGCAGTCACTGTTCTCTGCAAGCGATTATTGCAAATGTACTGGGTAGAAGAGTTCACTCCACCCAATCTAAATATCTACCAGTGCCATGCTATACGTAATGGTAATCCAGAATCTCTATCAATTTAATACTGTTTGTAATTTTGTTTTCCAATGGACCTGAGCTATGTTTTCCTTAGTTACAAAATATGGATTTTGTTTAACTTGTGTCATTTAGAAAAAAATCATAATACTGTTAAAATGAATGTGTGCATTGTTATTTCTGGAAGCTTACCTATATTCAACAATGTCTGGGATCTCTTGGAATGGATTTTATATGATAATACACTAATACACGTTCTGCATTCTTACGCCACTACTTCATCATCTACTTATACTTGCTATGACCCATAGTCTGAAAGAAGCTTTCTTTTGTGAGTCTGCATTAGGTAACTGTTAAAAGCTATGCTCACTGGCTTCCAGCTACATAATCAGGCACATATTTGAAATATCTATTAAATATTTTACTGTCATTTTACTGTCTGTCGCTATATGGCATTTATAACAATCATTGGAGATTAGGGTAAGATTCAGGTTATGGACTAGGTCACTGAAGATTTTCAGTATATAAAGTTACAATATTTTGACTTAAAGGAAAAGCAGTTACAGAAACTATTTGTGTTTATTTAAACATTCAATGGGTACATGTTACAAATGTCCTAACAGAAAAAACTTGAATGCAACAAAGTGGAATTTACTGACATTACATATGCAAAGGGATGGCAATATGGATGGGGTAAAGATGAAGATAAATATAGATGGTCATACCACAAAAGAAAAGGAGGGGAGCCACATAATCCAAGATTTGTCCCAGAAGGGAACCCATTTGGATTATCACCTTTTGCTTTTTGTGATAGTAGAGGAAATGGGAATATGAAGACATACTCTAACAATTATATCTGCTAAAGGTATATATATTTCTATGCTTTCATATTTATATTTGGGAGGGATATCCCCATGTAAAGACAGCTATTTGGCGGACGAGAAGTATGGTCTATGGAATAATACCATCCTCAGATGGCGTGAAACTCCTACCTTATAGTTTGTAACTATAAGGATCAGCCAGTCAGTATTCAGTTAAGTGGGCCAGAGATTGATGATGTAGCTGATATGGATCATCATGCTTTCTTTTGTGTAAACTGTTTTTATAGTAAAGAAGAACAAAAAACATAGTAGAACAATGTGCCAAAGCAGTTTTCAGAACTGTTTAAAATGTTTAAAAACATAAGATCCCAAGCATATGGAATTGTATAAGGTAAGAATATTAATTAAGTAACCATATTAATTAAGTAGCCATATTGGAATTATGTCATTGAGTTAAAGGCAGGAGAGAAAAATGGAAGGGAAAAAAACGGGAGTCAGAAGCACGTCAGAAGACTAAACAGCATATTACAGAGAAAAATAATCGTGGTTGTAGCGCTCTGGTGTTGTGGTGTCCGTGATCTTGGAAGGAGCTGCCCTTATTGTCTAAGGTGTCGCGGACGTGGCACCTGAGTGAGACGACCCGGATGCACCGCTTCTAACGACATCACCACTGATGCACCGCTACTGTCGACATCAGCCTGCAGCCCCCGGAGAACCCCTCATAGAAGCAAAGATACAAGTGGCCAGCTAGTGAGTATAACAAGTACCTTTACAATACTGCATGTAAAAAACGTACTTCACTATACTCTCCCCCTCTCCACTTGTCTCTTTATCTACCCACGTCTACCTCTACCCCTGCCCCGTGAGCAAAAACGAAACCAACTCACCACAAGCAACAACAAACTACTACAAGAAAATTGACAAGCAACCAGAGAGTGAGTGTACCCATTAATTGAGTATACCCATATCAAAAACCTACTTCACTATTGTATCATTTCTGTTTTCCCCTCTATGTACACACCAACTACAAGTGGACTCAAATAAGAAGAGAAGAAACAAAGACTAAAAGCCGAGCAGGCGCTCCCAGCTGCACCCCCTTTTGCACTGAGGGCTCACACCCACCGCCCAAAACACAGAAGAAATACACAAAAAACTATCGTGCAAATATAAGGTGCGCTAGCAAACTAAATAAATGAATCACTTTAAAGGGCAGTATTCCCTATAACAGTCCCAAGGGAATTATACAGTACTTCAACCAATATTCTTATACAGTCTGAAGGTCCAACACAGAATATCGCGTTCACACAGGTATCCCAGCAGATTGTGGTGCCTCGGATCTTCCTTTTTCTTAGATACACCGGATCACCTCAAGCAGAAAACATATATAGTGCTCTCTGTTTATATTAGCCAATGTGTGGTAAG
>JABWIB010000271.1:80239-143829 GCA_016617825.1 Platyplectrum ornatum
TAAGAAAAAGGAAGATCCGAGGCACCACAGGGCGTGTAACAATCTGCTGGGATACCTGTGTGAACGCGATATTCTGTGTTGGACCTTCAGACTGTATAAGAATATTGGTTGAAGTACTGTATAATTCCCTTGGGACTGTTATAGGGAATACTGCCCTTTAAAGTGATTCATTTATTTAGTTTGCTAGCGCACCTTATATTTGCACGATAGTTTTTTGTGTATTCAAATAAGAAGAGAACCAAACAAGTTATACTACACCAAAGTTACAACCAAGAACAGGACACTGTTGTATGGTAACTTTCTTACCACCACATAGGAACAAAAATATTGTTGCCAATTATACTACCAATTAAAAACCGCTCAACTCCATCACCCGTTCCCCAGAAGGGCTATAATCACTAAACCCCTCTCACACAACACACCCTCACTCCAATAATCTCATTATGACGCGCCCAACCCTTGTCTTCCTGAAAATTTTCCAGCATATTACAGAGACTCTACAGAATTTCAAGGTAGAGTAGACAAATGAACTACTAGTCAGTGGGCAATAGAGTAAGAAAAGAGTCAATAGGTGGATTCAGCCAAGGACAGGAGCCCTTCCACCCAATCTCCAGAGATGGTAACTAATCAAAAGGCCATCAGGTGGTGTCTACTAACAGATCCCACTATCTATTTGTGCTTTTAAACTCCATCCAGGGTAGCCAGGAGGAGATACACTTCTTATGATCTATTTCTCTTCTAGCATGAAGATGTCTAAGTACCACCACTTCACTAGAATTACAGCTTTTGCTAAATTAATCAGGTGACAGACTACAGAGAGCTTGAAGCGACTAACAGGGATAGCAACTTGATTTAAGGGTCAGAAATCCTTCATGTATGCACAAGTGTTCCCCGAATATCAGAGCATATGCAACAATTATCTGGGACTGACAGAAAAATTTTGTGAAGGAGATTGGGGCATTTGTACAAGGCTTATTAGTTTATAACGGGTTACCAGGAGACAGACAATGGAAGAAATAGCAAAGGTATATTAAAAGACTTTTCACCAGTCCTCATCCCAAAATTGTGCTCCCAATTCTGTGTGATGGGGAGCAATGGGGGATTGGAATGTAGGACTTTCAGGACTAGTTGATAAAGAGCAGAATTAATATGGGTCAGGGCATTGGGCATCATAAAAACATCTAAAAAGGGAGAAAACTCTGCTAATATCCCTGCCTAGTGCATAGATTGCCATGGCTTCTATGGCAATAATTGCATTGTAAATATATAACACTTTGATTTCAGTTAACAAAACTCCTTTTCACATGAAAACAGGCTTTATCACCTGAAATCAAAGTGATCATGGTTTTATAAATGAAACCCTATGGGGTATATTTACTAAGCGGTGAGATTGAAATGTGGGGATGTTGCCCATAGCAACCAATCAGATTTGAGTTGACATTCTCCAGTGTGTAAAATGAAACTGAGAGCTTGAATCTGATTGGTTGCTATAGGCAACATCCCCATTTTCCAATCTCACTGCAATCTCGCTGATCTAATAAGTATCTCATCGTTTATACATTAATAATGGGATGTTTTCTGACATTTTACATACAAAAGCAGAACTGTGGAACATCCACTAAAAGTCCCCATCAGGCTAACCTTGAAAGATTTTTCCGGAAATCATACCAAATTGTCTTACTTTCCTTTAAAAAGAACTTCTAATGCAGCGTGTAAGAAAGAGGAAGCTACAAAATCTGACATTTTACAGTAGCCAGTGTTACAGCTGTTCCTAATAAAGTCTTACTTTTAAAGTACATATACTGGTAAAGATAAAATGTGCAATTGTTATGTGGAAAGAACAAATTTACCAACTATGAGTAGTATGCTATCCCCTTACAAAAGGGACTTTTGTCTGCCCACATATTAAATATTCTGTTATGTAACATTCATCATCTATTCTCAGCAGATGTTGCTCAAAATAAAATCCAATATGGTAATTTGCTGATTAAAAACAGCAACTAAATTAGCAAATATACAGTGAAGACAAAAGTATAGCATTACCACAAAACATGGTCTTTTACTGAGCTCATCTAAAGCATCATATGACTGTGGCTAATGTGACTGACTGGTGTTTGTCAGGAACTGAACAGGCCACTGAAAACTATAATTTTAGAAATAAATGTCAGTTTCGATAAGACCTTCAACCTAAAACAACATTGTTCATTTGTCTCCATATGCTGCATTAGAATTTTGGATGCATTTGTGATTTTTGTAAATGTTATACTAATGGTTGTTAACAGAATTCTTAATATATAATAATGATATAGAGTGTGGAAGTCATGTTCATCATGGTGATGCAATACTCTGGATAAGCCCCTACACTTTCAGAGATAGTGTCATTATTACGATGCTTTTACACATTTACATAAGAGTAAAAATACATTGATTTTATTTAAATAAAACGTGTGTGGGGTTTTTTAAAATGTATTTTTGATACTTTTAATTGAATCACTAAGCAAGCCGGCATAGTAGAGCGCCTGCCGTTACTATGCCGGCTATTGATAAACATAAATATGTGAATGGCTTTTTGAAAGCTGCCATGTGGGTTACTCCCCCAGCATTCATAAACCCATTCACATTTATGTTTATCAATAACCGGAATAGTAACAGAAAGTGCTGCAACCTCTGCTCTTAGCTCCGGTTCCCCTACATGGGGGGAAAAAGGGATGTCCCTTCTGCATGTATGCTATCTATGGGTGCAATAGTATGTATTAATCTATATTTCTAGGTCCTTGTATAACAATACGGGGTATATTTACTAAGCAGTGAGATTGCGGTGAGATTGAAAAGTGGAGATGTTGCCCATAGCAAATTTAGCAGATTTGAGTTCACATTCTTCAGTGTGTAAAATGAAACTGAGAGCTTGAGTCTGATTGGTTGCTATGGACAATCTCCCCACTGCGATCTGCAATCTCATCGCTTAGTAAATATACCCCTACATGTTATACCCCTATATCTTTACAACTGCAGGAAAAATGCAGAAACATGAGCAGGTTTTATTTATTTATTTATTTATATATTTGTCAAAAACTAATAATAAAGGATAGTGTGTGTAAAACATGCCATTGCACTAATGTTAATTTTACATATTTACAGAATAGAGGAAACAATATAGAATTGTAGCCTAAAAAAATATAAAGTAGATCATTTTGTTCTGAAATGTCAGTGCACTCAAAATATGTCTACACAGAGGTCTTAGTACTGGTCTTATGGCCCTAAAGGACTATGATTCTAGGTGCATGTTCCAAATATCTCTGTTTTATTCAACAATGTTTACATTATTAATTTCGCCCCCGGAATACTATGTTCATGGTAACTATCTTTACTGAATTTTGACATTTTAATCAATACCCTCAAGAGAGAATTAAGGAATGATGCAGACTGCTTGGCATGACTTGCTTGGAAAGATTTTGATCGGCTCAAAATAATTTCCTTCATGCTGCTTGTCCTCGATGACCCTGTGTTAGATTTTCTGGTTATATTGTCTTTAGAGTATGCATGTCTGCTTTAATAAGTCAGCAGAAGTCTCACAATTTCTTATTGCTTTGATACGGTTTTGCTGGTTTTTTTTACTGCTTTTGGTTGTCCAAAATATTATCAACAACTGTGCATTGTTCAGAATTTACATGTATGTTATAATTAATAATCCTTATATGACTGCACAGCTGTTTGTTGTGGTGTTCAATAAAACAATAATTTCACTAAAAGTGTCATTTTGTTAACTTCTTTTGTTCTTGCTAATATTTACAGTGAATTTTTTTACATTTAATAGTATAAAAACAAGTGATTGCTATTTGGTTTCCATCACTTTGGACATACTGTACCAGTACGGCTTACCTGCTGAAAAGTCCATTATTACTTCCCCTTTATACCCCTAGGGGTATATTTACTAAGCGGTGAGATTGCAGTGAGATTGGAAAGTGGGGATGTTGCCCATGGCAACCAATCAGATTCAAGCTTTCAGTTTAATTTTACACTCTGGAGAATGTGAACTCAAATCTGATTGGTTGCTATGGGCAACATCCCCACTTTTCAATCTCACTGCAATCTCACCGCTTAGTAAATATACCCCCTAGTGTTTCTATTTCCCTCTGTATGCCCCTTTGCCCTTTTTATCTTCCCATATATGCCTGGAGTACTTTTATTCCCCGGGGACCAAGTGTCACAAAAGGTTTCTACCAATTGTTTATTTCAGTTTGCACCACTATCCAATCAATCTGATATAAATAAGATAGTCAAATGGTCACTATACATAAAGACAGGGGATCCGGCAAAACCCATCCTCTCTTTCTTATAAAATAGCTAAAAACTGTTTCTTACTTGCGTCTAGTGGTCGTCTGTCATCTACATTGTAAATTATGCATGACCTTGTAATCAGGGTCGGACATCTCCTAGACGAGACCTACTACTGCCCCTTCCCCCAGTCATCCAAGTTCCTCACTGCCCCCTTCCCCCCAGTCCATTCACATTGGAGAGGGGGCACCACCATTCTATGGGGGAACACCAGACACCTTCCCAGTCTGGCTACTTATTTACATGCTGGGTTATGATATAACATGGCATATAAATGGAAGCAACGAGGGGGGGTGCTTTTGCTGCCCCCATATGCCAGCTCTCTAGGTGATGGAGAGCTAAGATGGCCTAATGGTAGCCCTGCTTGTAGTTTGTATTGTACGGTTGTCATTAGGTTGAAGTGTGTATTGTATGACAGACTCTAGGATGCATTCTGTATGATAAACAAAAGGCTGTGTTTTTTATGGTTACTAGAATACAATTTTTTTTTCCAAAAGCAAACTGAAGCATAGGAAGGAACGTTTTCCTAAGTACACAAGAATACACCCAATGTTGACTTTAATAGTCTGCTGATGGTTATGTGTATTCTGTGTGATTCATGGTTATTAGTTAATGTAAAAGTGACTTAAGTATAATTTTACCAAGACAACTTGTGTTTCATATACTTAGATTCACATTCAAAACATTCAAGTTTTTGCAGTCACATAGGTTTAGTTGGAGAATCTTTTGTTTGACATTTTATATACTGTCCAGCATAATAATCGCAATAACAATAATAATAATTATAATAATAATTATATAATAATAATGGGCCAGATGTAGACTACTAAAATGTCAGTAATTTAGAAGCATGTCATTTCGATTTCAAGGACATTTAAGCCCGTTCATGCATGTAACCCAATCGGTAATGCATGCTGACCTAAACTGACTAAACATTCTCTTTGCAGTATTGTAGACTTTTATGCATGACTTTGTGAGAAACCTTAAGGTAGGTCCCGGCCATTGAGAGTGGTTATAATGTGAATTAGATGTGTAGCTAATAATCTCAGCAATTGCATGAATATTACAGTAATGTGAAAAAACCTTTAAATGTAATCAATGAATTCTGGGTATTTTATGGTATATGATCTCAAGCAATGCTGACTTTGATCATGTATTGAGCGATGTCATTGTTGTTTTTATATAAGTGTGACTACTATTGCATGTCATTATATGTTTTGTGAAAACAATTTCATTAAATTTAGAAAGCGCATTTTTGTTAGCGTTAAGAAAATAAAAATATCACAACAAAATATTTCCTATGGAAAATATGTATGAAAATAGTCTTAATAACAGTGTAAAAGTAACACTGGTCAGTATCTGTGGCAATAAGCACAAGCAAAGAATTCTGCCTACATACAAATAATAACATTAATATTACTTCCCCCTAAATTCAACATAGTTTTGCCCAGTTGTTGTAACATTATTAAGTCTGGATCTCAATTTCCACCCAAAATGAAATCAATAAAAAAATGTCATGATTGTAGAATTTAGAAAGTCATACATATCCCTTCATCTCCCTTTTCCACTTTATTGCCCAGTAATTCAGTTTCAGACCACATGCTCTTTCATTGCTAAAAGACTTTCCAGTCTGGTTTCCGCTCCCTCCACTTCATCGAGACTGCCCTTAATAAATTCACTCTTTCCTAACCTTCAATCATTCTGTCATTTTTGATACAATAGACCATCATCTCTTGTTTGAAACCCTGAACTCTCTTGGTATCTGTCTCCACCCCTCACTCATCATGTCCCATCTCTCCGCTCTTGTTGTTGTGTCCATGACGGTTCATCTCTTTTTTGGGTAACCTCATAAGGTCCTTTAGTTTCACCGCCACTACCTACCACCTCTATGTTAACAAAACCAAAATTTACCTCTCCTTACCGGGCATCAACTTCTATTCCCTGTCCAAGATCTCTGATTGGCTTGCGACTGTATCCTCATGGATGGCAAAGAACTTTTTAAAGCTCACCATGGTCAAAACAATGCTCATTGTTTTCTCCTCCCGCTGTCACCATTCACCATTCAATCACCATTGGCAATACCTCTATCTCTTCCTCACAAGTTCACAATGTTGTTATCTTTCTTACCACTAATGATACCAAAACTTCCTACATGCACTTCCTACATGCAGAGTTTATGACTGATGTGGTCATACTGGACATTAGACATTTTATATAGTGCTTTAAAACGTAAACTACATTTTTCTGTCTTATTTATATTTTTTATTAATCGTATTACCATATAAAGACACAATATTTCTAAAGAATGTAGTCAGCAATTTATGTTTTAATGCATTTTAACATAACCTTTCAAAATGCATTTATTGCAGTGTGCAAAGAAAAAATAATACAAGCATCATTTAAATCTAATCATTATGATTTATTATTAATAATGCGTTCACTCACTTCTCTTCTGTATAAACATTGCTTAAGTTGTCAGACGTCTGAAATGTTTTCCTATGAACCTAAAACAGCCACACAATTTGAGATATTATAGAGGTTACGAAAACAAATGTAGTTAAATTGCAGCTATTCGTTTGTCATCCGATGTTGTTTCAAAGGCTAGTCCCATCTATCTCTGGTGCGTACGTGAATAGTTTTTTGTATTTGGAGGTGAAATTATTTTTGTTCTATCAATTAAAAATGTGGAATCTGGTAGTTGTCTTAAAGGACATAATTTAGTAAAAGAATTTGTATTATTTATTATGTCATAAGTGTAATTCTTAAATTCTTCTTTAAATGTCTAAAAAAATGTTCAGTTAACCATGTTTTATCAAGTAAGTCATCAATAGAACATATTTTATTTAGTACAAATGTATTATGGGTATACAAACACAAAAGGAAGCGCAAAGTAGAGTAAGGTTAGCAGCTCAATTTGACGATGCACACCAATAATATACTTTAATTATATTACAAAATCCCTTCTTGATATTATGTAAATATAAAGATATAATGGTTACCTAATTAAAATTGCTGCATAATAAACATAGAGTTTAAAATACTATTTAACACAATATAATACATTATTTGATCACAGGAGGTTTTTGTTTTTTTTGCAAATAGCTATCCAAGGATGTAATATTCAACCTTTTTTTTACACAAAAATATCATGTATGGTGATATGGTAAGTCCATACACTTCAGGATTTCCAATGAGGTGTCAATACACCATGGATACAAACTAGCATATAAGGTTATCTACCAAATCCTATGAGAAAAATTACATCTGTAGACAGTGCCATGGCCGATCTTCACCATCATGATATTCAACCCTTAGCACAAGGGTATATATGTCCTTCCCTAATGTTAAAGTGCCATGATAATCAAGACTTTAAGAACAATTTTAAGTGTTTGTAGGTCAAGAGGTATTATAAAAAAGGCAGGTGAAACTTCAAAAACACAAGAAAAGGCAGAAAGGCTGTTGGAAGGCAGAAAGGCTGTCGGAAGGCAATGGATATATAATTTTATTTGATTTATAGCAAGTAACACAATAACGATCCTTGTAGGAGAATTGAGATTTAAAAGCAAGTGTAATGTTGTTATATAAAATACTGGATGAAGCGAGGAGCATTTGAAAACACTGCAGTGACCTTTCCTTGTAATTTAGGGTCACAAGAACATATGGAGCAGAAGATGTTTATTTATATATCTGCAAGAAGTCAGTGAAGATGTGCAAGGATGAAACCTAACAAATAGCGCTGCCAATGGGGAGAAAATAACATTTATATTAAAATTATGTGAAACAGTGAAGTTGTGTTTTTATGACCTAGAACACCTGCAAGCTTTTTTCAATCGCTGCAAGCAAAAAGCAAAGTATGTACTTTACATTGTTTGAGAAGTCAAATGTTATATTCATTATAGCTTAGGAAGCTTACACAATGCTTATAGCTTACACACTGTAAAAATATAATTATAAATTAATTGGTTGCTATGGGAAACATCTCTCCCTTTTCTCTTTTTCTCTTATCATCTTAGTTCATTTGTATATTGTATTACTCATGTCAAACTCACATTAACTCAATAGATGCAAATAAAAGAAAACATGTCATTCATTATTGCATGCTTTACCAGTTTTAAGAAGGCAGTTAGTAATGTCCCCAACCTATCTCCTCCCCCGTTCTGCTTCAAAAGTCCTGTCTATATATATATATATATATATATATATATATATATATTGTTATAGGTTCAGTGGCATTGTGGAAGAGGAACAATACATCTGTCCCAGGTTCCTGTGGTTGGTTTAAAACCCCAGGGAGAATGTTAGAGTGTTTGTTTCTGTTAGGAAACACTTTCCCCCACTTTTCTTTAGTAAAAGCTGGTAAGGGTCCCTGGGGTTGGATAGTTGGAAGACAGGGAGGGTCCACCATCCAGCAAGCATAGTTCGGGTTTTGGGCTTGTTAAAGGCTAATCAGGTTTGCACTTGATTAGGCCTTTTGCATTTGCACATAGAACTCACATACTGCTTAACATTATGTCTAATATGTAAATTAGAGTTGAACCAGGAAACGTCACCTTTCAGCTCTAGTTCTGTTTTCACAGTTTATATTTGCCTCCCCTGCAGTTCAGGGTTTTACCCAGGTTTACACTTGTACCTGTTTTGCCCTTGCTCCCAAACTCTGGATCAGCCTTCTTATGTTTAATTAGTGTCTGGACGAGCTAGGATTTATAAACGAGGTGATGGGGTGGAAAATAATACTCCACCTCAATAATGCAGCTAAAGCGGTCGCTGGAAGGCCACGGCCCCTCCGACTCTCCGGGACTGGTTCACCCGTGTGGAATTCTACCACACATGGAGGGCCTCCTGACCCCCATCGGAAGTGGATACGTTTCATATACTACCACCTGGTTCCGCTGGCTGGAGTATCGCCAGTCCCCGGGATATCTCGCTGTGAAGGGTCGTCCCCTGTCCCCGAGCCCCACATAGGATTCCCCCCTAACAAGGCACTACTGACCTCCCTCCTGCTTGTACTGTTTTGTCTATCCTCCGACTCCCCTCCCGTTTGCCCCCCCCTCCTTCCCTTGTCGGTTGTCACCCCCCCTCCCACCTTCATACCCCCCAAAAATCTTTTGAACTGACACAATGTTTCTGCTTTTTGTACTTGTGCATTCGGGGCTTGCCCATATGTATAATACTCTATTTGGCAGCGTGTTATGCCCTGTACTGTTATTTGTATTAAGCCTGATGTTTGGTGTCAATAAACAGAATAAAAAATAAAAAAAAAGTAGATGGAAGCAAAAAGCTCCTATAATTTTTTAATATTTTGTCACAGAATAGAATAGAACCATATACTTTATTCATTATTTATTTCTGCTTTATTATTAGGTGCTACAAAGTGTCCACAGCACCGTACAATGACAGACAGAATGTGGGGAAGAGGGACCCTGCCTGCCACCTTACATTCTAAAGGAGATTGGGGATTGATACATAGGGACAATTACACATATTCATAGACTAAGAACAATTTAGTCAGCTACCCATGCAAACACAGGGAGAACATACAAACTACGCACTGAAAAGGTCATGTCTGGGATTTGAACTCATAACCTCAATGCTGTTAGGTATGTGTGCTACACACTCCTGCACTCTCAGTAACAAGACATTTAGCTCTATTTGCATCTGTTTAATAAGAAATATTAGTACTTGTTTTGCAATGATTGTTCAAGCAAATATGTCACACGTCTTTAAAAAAACATTCTGAGAACAAATCATAAGAGAGTCTTGGTATTTCCACATTGCTACTTTTATGCTCGATCTTGAAGAATCATTTTACTGTAGAATTTACAGCANTCCTGTAGGAGTCACAGAGAAACCACACGTATCGGGACCCCATCAAAGTTCTTTCTCAAAAAATATTTGCCCATTGGACTGAACTAAATGAATACATGTGTAAATTATTCACCAAACTTGGACCAATTTTATTTTTTAAATGTTGCTTTATTATATTTTATGTATGTATTATACATACTCCTTATCATCATAAAGATTTTAGACTAATCAAAGGTAAAGACTTTAAATTTTGAAAGAATATTGGTTTTCATACATCCCAGTATCATTGTTCTGTACATGTATGTCATTTCCTGTGTAAGGAAGTCACAAAGACATTTTATAGCATGGTTTGGGGAGTTAAAGGGACATCCTAACTAGCAAGCCAATTATCTGGCTTTCCTCTCTAAGACAAGCTTTACAATAAGCCATTGGGAAATAAAACACTAAGAGAGAAAAATTAAAAGGATCAGCGTGGCCACCATGAAGGAAAATTCAGACATTTCCTACTGGCTGGAATCACTTTTGGCACAAAATGATAAACTATTTCCAAACTAAACTTCAATTGAAAGCTTTTAGTGGATTGTAGTTCTTTGCTAAAGCCATAGTATTATACAGCACATTCATTCAGTAATAATGTTTAAACAGTCCCTCAAAATGAATTAAACGTTTGAATTGGAGTGTATTGCTTAAAACAAAAGCCCAAATATTCGAAAAACATTGATCTGCTCCAGATATGAAAAATATAATGAGCAAAATGTGAATAATATCTCTTTTTATTGAATGCAGATTTATAAATTAGTTTTGATATTGTAAAAGGCCACACATATTTAACAAAGCTGGGATTATTTATGTATTTTTATACCTCTCTCTGTGAAGCTTTCAGTTCAAGCACAGTAATGTGCATGGTCGTAGGTGGTATTGTGCATCTACTGAATGTGTCAAGGGCCTAAACTTACTAAGTAAGATTGGAAAGTGGNGATGTTGCCCATAGCAACCAATAAGATTCAAGCTCTTAGTTTCTTTTTACATACTGGAGAATGTAAGCTTGAATCTGATCGGTTGCTATGGGCAACATCCCCACTTTTCAATTTCCCTGCTTAGTAAATTTAGCCCAAGAAGTTCCAAGCTGAGATACTTGCATGCAGGGTTGCAAATACATAGGTCTTAAAAAAAAGGAGGTATCAGGGTACTGAGTCTAATTTACAGTCATGATCTTCAGTGGAGCTTCTAAAAGTGTGGACAGAGCTGTGGACTGTGATTGTGACCTCCATGTAGCGTTGAGCTACCCCAACATGGATAGGTACAAGTTCAGCAAAGGTTGGCAGTAGCAAAAAAACATAGGTTGGTGTGATTTTTGCAAAGGTTGCCTATGGCTACAGGCACACAAGTTGGTATGAGCTTGGCAAAGATTGCTAGTAGGAACAAGGTCACATGTTGGTATGAATTAGGCAAGAGTTGCTGGTAGCAACAAGTACTGTACATAAGTTAGTATGAGTTGGGCAAGATTGCTTGTAAAAACAACCACACAGGTTGATAAGAGTTTGGCACACACTTTGGTATGAGTTTAATAGGAAGGATAACCCCAAGCAGGAGCACTAACAGCCAGACCTGACCGAAATAAGGACCCAGTAACCTGAACCCACTGAACCCTTTGATCAATAGGCAAGGTCCAGAAGTTTTCAGAGACTGAGATGATCACAGAGAACTGACCAGAGAAGCATATGTGTGGAAAGTAAGGGGTAACCAATAAGATGGACCAGAAGGTAAATAATAATAATAATAATTCAGAGAAACAGGGAAGACAATACCAAACAAGGAAGAAAACCAACAGTGAAAAACCAGAGTAACCATAGCAATCCAAGTACAAGGTATAAACGTGTATAAAAAACAACACTATAACCCGCTCTGAGCATGGGAGGCTTCCAAACTAAAAATGAGAGAGACCCCAATCAAAGGACATTCTGAAGACAAGTCCTTCCATGGTACTTGTCTGGCCGTGTGCACCATGGTAAAGGCTGCAGCCAATAAACCTTGTAGACGGCATTGCATGTTAGCACAGCACGAGACAAACAGAGAGTGTCGATGATGAGCCCTGTAACAGGGTCTTGCTTAGTTGTAGGATCCTTACCAGGGTCAGATACAGACAGCAGGCAAGATAAAGACAGCACTACACTATATACATGCAATGTGAACCAAAATTATTCATATTTACCTTTATTTGTGCAGGTCATTATCTGTAATCATGGATCAACAATGGGGATTATTTCTCATTTTGTTATTTGGGCCTAAATGTATTTTAGAAGAAAAGAAAAAACAACATATTTCTCAAATCAAATTGAAAGAAAAATTATCAAATTGATTTAGAAAATTAAAAAAAAAAGGAAGAAAAAGTGCATCCTAGCCTGGCACCCACAAATAACAAAATATACATAAATACAGGTATTAAAGCATTAAATGTAACAAATTTGTAAATATATAATTATATCTTTATTAAAAAACATGCATAACATTACCAAAATAAAACAATATTGTATAATAAATCTATGTTATTATCTATATATGCACCACAAATATATATTTTATTTATTACACAGATGTAATATATTTAATAAATATGCACATGTGATTTTTTTTTTCAAATACGTAGAACAATCTGTTTACTATATGAAATATTTATATGTGGCCTAAAGAAATGTATACAGGTATGCACACACATACATTAAATAAGGGTTAAAACATTTTAAACATATAGTTTAATAGCCATAAATAGCCATAAAATATATTACTAGTTTTACATTTAAACTTTGATTTAAGCTTCTAATGTTTAAATGTATACTGGACCAGATGACGTATTGAAGGTGCTTCTAAGTAACATTAGATATGGCTCTGCCATTAATGCGGCCCTAATTTGTATACGTATAAAGATGGATTAGATTCCAGCTAATTGAAAGATTTTAATAGGCCATAGGTAAAGAAGGACAAGTCACATAGGCCATAGGCCACAAGGAGAATGCTTTAGTGACTGAAAGTTGCCATGATGAAAACCATGGTGAACTGCAAAGAAGGAAAATTAAACTGTACAAACAAAATTAGATTTGAGGGGTAAATGTTCCTATTTATAGTGTATGCAGTATGGGGATTCTATGTGCAAAAGAAAATATGTTTGTACATGTAAAATAATTACACTTGATCCTTTTTGCTCAAACTCTCAACCTAAATAAGATATAACCACACCTTCATCTGTGTATAAACTGTAATTATTATTATTGTTGTTGTTTTTATTATTAGGAGAAAGGAGTAGTAGCTGTTGTTTCTTCATACAAAACTGAATATATTTACAGAACCAACAGGTTGTTCCCTCAATTACTTTTAAATATGAAAATAACAGGACAACATTGTTAGACAAATACAGGACTTGAGAGCATTTTTTCAACATGATATGATTAATGTTGAAGAAACAGGTTTGGACAGTTCACATGGCTGGGTAGCTAATATTAGCTATTATATTCTAATTAGGATGAATAATGATAGTGGAAAAAGTGTATTGTATGTGTCAGTTGGTGATTTAAAATGACAATGAGAAATTATTCTTGATGAAACATGAAAAGTTCTGAATTTCCATTAAGTGTTTAACAAAAAATGATATTCAGCTGAAACCATAGCACTTTAATACTGGACCATTATGGGATTTTATTATCCCTGAATTTCACTTTGAAAATTTCTCCTCACATTCCATAAAGATGAGCACCATTACCATAGCAAATAATACTATGCATTACTCTTATATCACTATTACACTGCTCTGTATATTTATGTAAATCCTAGGAGCGAGTGGCCACAATATTTTCAACTTTGATATACGCTATTCATAAAAATTGTAAAGTTAATTGTGTGACAAAAATTCTAACATTATTGGTTAATTTCTTCAATTAATAAAATTTTTAAGAATACATTGTACATATCATAAATATCACCAGCAAAAAAGAAAGTACATAACATGTTGGGTAAAATACAAAGGGGTCATGGTCACAAGTAACAAAGCAGGTTTGTTTTTTATATGTATGAAAAGTAGGTGTACCAGATTATTATTCATTGTAATAATTATTATTAATTGTAATTATAATATTACTTATTATTCTTATTATTATTATGGACTTTTTCCACTAGGATAGGAAAATGGCCTCATTTTACAAAAGCGGGATGGGTGGTGTCAGGGGCATAACTAACTTTGAGAAAGGGCCGGAAGCGCCCGAAACGCGTCAGTCAGAGCAGCCGAGGCGAGTTCCAGTACCCAGGCTTCCCGACACCCGAAGTTCCTCTGCTTATTCCAACGCTCCTTCCCGGGTTACTTGAGCTACAGTGGGCCGGTGTGTTTATACTGGGTTCTTCCATCTGCGGGGTACGCGACAGCCTCTATTTATATTTATATGCACTTTATTTGACTATTGTGTTTTTTATGTGTTTATGGTTTTATATGGTTTTTAAGAAGTATATATTAAATGTCATGTTTTAATTTATCTTCTTTTCTCCACATGTTTCTTTTTGCATGTTATTCTGCTACTATGGAGCTACACACTTCATCATCATAATAAGTGGTTTGCAGATATTGTAATATAGTTCTCACCATTACATTCCCCACAGTAGTACACTGGCGCAGACAGAGTCCACATATATTATTCTTTCATTTATTCTTTCAGGGGCATAACTAAAACATCATGGGCCCCATAGCAAAATTCAAAATGCCTAAAAAATGCCTACCCTCAACTCAGGTCTATATATAAAAAACAAACCCACGGATCAGTACTTCACTTGCTTAAATTAATTTGCTGAGGTGAACTCTGATAAAGGAAAAATACAAAGTGTGACAAAGCAGGGCACACCGAGACTGATCCAAATTATTCCTTTTATTTGATTCTGACCACTTGTCACTTTCATCAGGGACATAATTTTTATCTATACCACCCAATTACCCTAACATACAACCAAATTATGCCATTTCTTGCTGTATATTGCAGGCAATAAGATGCGGAGACAGACTCAACAACACTGCTTTTTAAGGGCAGTGAGGGGAGAGTGGTGGGTGATTGGTGGATCCCCTAAGCCAGGGGTTCTCAAACTATTTTGACTGAGACCCCATCTGACAACACTTTTTTCTACACGACCCAACCAAGTTACCGCGGAACAGTTACCGCGGAAAGTTTAGCATTATTTGAATAAACAATTTAATAAATCAGTCAATCTGTATACTAAGGCTATATTAAACAACGTCTGGTAGTAATTATAATCTATATTTTACAAAAGTTCAGAAAGTAGTATAAAGGATCTACTGCTACACCTTGCCAAAAATACTTTTATTTCTTCATTTCTGTTTACAAATGTATTTAAATGTTGCTTCATTCACCTTTGGTCAGAAGTTCATGAGGGGGAGCATAGTCCCCCAACAATAATCATGGGGGGATACCCCCCTCCCCCCTGCCCCTTCCCCCCCCCCAATTTCTACACCAGGCCCCATACCAATTGCAGCCATTGTACCTCCTACAGTTATGTAAGTATTACAATATAGCGCGTACTGAGCATCTTACTCCCTTTTCAGTCTTCAGATCCATTCCCCATTTGAAGTAAGGATTAATCGAATCAAAATTATGACATGTTCCTCTACCTTCCATGTAGAAAATAGAGGCTGTTACTTGTAAGTCAGTTTTTTTTTCTTACTGTGAGGTCTGAATAAAACATTTTCAGTAATTCCCACGTATGTTAATAGTCACACACAGTGCCCTTTGACTTAATGCCAGACAAACTATATTTATTTGTCTCCATTTTGTCTTACAGTTTCATAGGGAGTACTGCACCTCTTATCTAAGGATTTCGGAATAAAGTCCCACAACGGAAAAAAGAAAAATAATTACTTAGGACACAGAGAGCCCTTCCACATCACCCATCTTGTCATACTGACAAGCCGTTTATATGTTTTGTCTGTATTTATACATGATCTCTAGCAAAAGTAACCTACAAATATAGTACAAAATCTATTCATCATTTTTCACACAATACAGCACTAAAATCTAATGGTTTTTACTGTATGTTATAATGCGTTCAGTAAATTCCCAGGTTTCCTGAAATTCCCAAATGTTTGGAGGTAATATTAATTTTTGAACCATTTTTCACACATGGGTCTCCCGTAATCGGAAAAAATAAAAAAAAATGTAAAAAAAGTTTAAAAAACAAAACACAACTAAATATTGCGTCCGTGGAGCAAACTGAGTGGTTCCAGCCTCTGGATGGTCACTTCCATGACAAAACTCCGGTTTCAAAAAGAAGCTGACTTCAAAAAGACGAATTGGGGATTCTGTATCAATTTATATAGTATATTATATAAAGTTATACTTACCTCCCACACCCACCTGGCATACATGCTATACAAACATTAGCCCATTGTGTTCACATAAGCGTTTGAAAATGCGACCGTTACCATCTCCTAGTGAAAGTCATTTTAAATTGTGCTGTGTTTTCATTTTGATTTAAAATCATTGCTCCCATTGCTACATTCCTGACCCAATGATTCATTAATTCTTTGTATTGGATTGAAGTCAAAATCCCATGCCAGATGAATTTCTTTACTTCTTTAATATTTGCACAGGTTTCAAAGTTTTGTGGAAGTGGAAATGACAGGATCCATAATATATAAATATATCTGTCACTATTTTAGGAGAGTGCAGAGCTAAGCATAAAATGACTGACAACCTTTAAAAGTAAATGTTGAAACTGGAACTTGCTCAAATTGTATGGCATCTCTTAAAAATGTTGTTGGTGTGGCTGTGCTGTCTGGTTCCTTGAAAATATATGATCATTTATGGAAAACATTGATTTCTTGCTAATGGTTCTAGGTTACAAGAACAAAAATATTGCATAGTATATATAAATAGAGACATAAGTAATGTTATTACACCTGCGGGTTTGTATGGCGCATCAGTAATTGGTTTACTTTATAAAAAGTGAAAACATGGATTAAAACTGTTCAACTTATCACTATTCCATATTGTATAATGACTAAAAATAAATGTTTATATTAAATACAGATGTGGAAATGTATGATTCCATAGCCCATATTTTTAATCAGAATTCTTATTTATTATGTTCATAGAATATCAATACTCTAAATCTCTTCTTTACCATGATCCTATTACATATAGCGTTAAGTTACTGAGGATATAGTACAGCAGAAGCACAAAAAAGATAAAAACATAAGTAAAAGCAACAATATTAAAACATAATAGAAGAAATAAAAATAGTATCTCTATGTGTTTGTTTGTCAGTGCATGAGCGGAGCCAGGGGATTGAAAAAGCCACCTGTGCTTTGACCTTGACTAACTGACTAGTAAGGAACTAGCTGGGTGAAATAATAGTTAGTAACTATGCAGGTATCCAGAAGAATTGATGTACAGAGTCTAATACTGTCTTTTCATTATGACAGAATATAAGCATCTTGGTTCTATGGAAGCCTTTCTCTCTCTCTCTCTCTCTTTTCCTCTCTCTCTTTCTCTCTCTTTCTCTATCTCTCTCTCTCTCTCTCTCTCTCTATATATATATATCTATATATATACACACACACACGCACACACACGCACACACACACAGAATGTCAATGTCAAAAATTCAGGGAAATAATAGGCAGTCCAATTCACCTCTATGGGCCAGATTTAGCTTTTCACTCTCATGACTTCTCTCATGGGCAAAACCATGTTGCAGGGGAGGTAAATTTAATTAGTTGCAATCAGCATAACAGGTGACAGCTGATGTTTCCAGCACAAGTCTAATAACAGTGTAACAGTAACGCTGGTCAGTATCTGTGTGCAAATTGCAAAAATAAAGTATTCTCCCTGCATGCAAACACTAACATTCATTTTATCTCCCCTGCAATTCATAATGGTTTTACCCATGAGAGTGTAAGTCATGAGTGTAAGTCATGAGAGTGAAAAGCTGAATCCAGCCCTATGACTCAAAGCTGTATAGTGTCATCAAAAAATAATGTTCAATGTCAAA
This sequence comes from Platyplectrum ornatum, assembly GCA_016617825.1. Classification (NCBI taxonomy): domain Eukaryota; kingdom Metazoa; phylum Chordata; class Amphibia; order Anura; family Limnodynastidae; genus Platyplectrum; species Platyplectrum ornatum. The sequence continues at coordinate 98,420 of JABWIB010000271.1, forward strand.
GTATAGTCCATTCGACATTGGAGCATCAGTCCATATCATAAAATGTCTTACATATCATAACTGAGCCAGACAGAGCAGTCTGTAGTTAATGCTCTGATAGTGATGAACATCTTTTGTTTTTGTATTATGTGGTTTATATATATATATATATATATATATATATATATATATATACAATACAATAGGTGAGCTCAGATTTAACCACGTATATGACACAAGTCCAATGGTGTATCGCAATACAGTCCTTTAGGAGGCGATTCAATCCGGCGCAAATTTAAGTTAATTTTTTTTAGTCGGGGCTTTGTGCCATATTGAAGTCTGGATTCAGACTATTTTCCGTGACTTAACCTCATGTTATTGTGGTGTCTGGCTGAGATCAAAATAACATGTGCGAAGGTAAAGTCTCGAAATCAGATGGAGCTGCTGTGGTGTCCCCAGTGGCTGGTGAGTATGTTCTATGTTATGTGTTGTGTGTATTCCCCCCTGAACTGTTGTAGCTGCATGTTGTAGCTGCATTAATTCCCTAGGGAAATTCACCACGTCTTCGTGCCATCCACGAGACCGATATCACTCTCATGGTGGCCATAGAAAAGAGTTAAAACCTGAAAAAAAAGAAATAAATGAAATAAAAACATGCTTACATTTCAGGTGCTTTCGCTGGGCACACATATACGTCCTCTCCAGCTGCACAGCATTGGAGGAAGTATGTTTTTATTTCTATTTTTTTACAGTTCTTTTTTAATCTTTTGTTTACATGGCCAACCACAGCAAGATTTTTTCCCAAAACACGCAACAATCATGGGTTTTGGCTAAAATCTGCCCATGAATGGCCATCAAACACTATATGGAGTTGAAACAAACAGAAGTTACTTAAGCTATTATATTCAAAACCTGTATTTAATAAATTAACTGTTTTGTAGTAATAGGTGTAAGTCTTAAAATCTGTGGTTCCAATTATTTCTACTACCTTGTAACCATTTTAAAGGTCAGCACAGTATTTAAAAATAAAAGAAAACAATAAGAAATAAATACCCTAAGCAATAACCTTAAGTTTCATTAAACTTGGAGGGAACATAGGACAGGTTTCTACACCACTTTGACATGTAGTAAGTCTTCCGTACAGCTGACACTCTAAAATATTACCAATGGAATTAGAAGAGTGTGAAATGGAAATGATAATTACAATATGAGGTTTGAAAGCCATTAAGCATTCATTCTTAAGTCTCTAAGGATCACCAGATGCAAAAGGTATCTATCTTAAGGTCCATATGCTGCTAATTATCACAAATCTTAACAGCTGTGAAAATAAAAGAGTTATATGCATCATGAGATGTACATCATTAGTGTACTAGCAGAATTGCATTAACAGAAAACATTAAGTAATATTGTGTCTGGAAATGAATAGTACACTATTAAATGTGATAATACTGGTTTATAGTATAATAGCATATGCTTTCCAACAATATTATACACTCAGTTGCTATAGAAGGTAAAGATGTTTGTTTTTATATCAGCCAGTAGTACTTATTAACTTAATAACTATTTTTAAATGGCGTCAGTATATTATTTAGCATCCAAGATGTTCTCCTTTGATAATTACACTTGTTAACAATATATGTTGTTGCACATAAATTTAATATGTTTGTGGCACTTACAAAATACACAATGTACACTTAAAAAACCTGTACAAAAACAGTTAATTGTTCCTAAACTAGCTATGCATTAACTTACTTTTGCCTCTGGATACATCTGGAAAGTATTTCTTTCTTTCTATATCAATATGCATTACAGGTATTCCCTTTTCCCAATGAACAGTGTGATTCCTCGCATGCAGTATTTCATTTTCTATTAAGTTGTTATTGACAACGTTTAAAAAATATATATTTTCCTCCTGAGAGATTTCTTTACCACTTTTTACTTTTTTGTAATGCAAATAGAACACAGGACTTTACATAAAATGTTATCAGTAGAGTAATACTTCAATAAAGCTGTCTTGGTCACCTGCATCATTCTCCTTCATTCGATAATTTTGCTGTTTCTAATCGGTTTAATTGAAATATTTAGGTAATATTTAGAAAAAGAATGTTTGAGGTTAAAACTGATAATTGAAATAAAGGATAACAGTGAATCTAGGGGGAAATACATACAACCATCCTTGGTCCAAAGAGATCCAGACTGAAACAGATTGGCTGATACTTTGACTGAATAAACTATTTAAATATTTATCCCTCCTATAGATCCCCATATACCCTCATAACTTGAAATGCCCCATATCTACATGTACCTCCACATAAATCCATATCTCCAACAAAATAGACCCCATATTCCCCCATACATACACCCGTATATTTCCCACAGCTCCATAACACCCCAGTATCTATGTATTCCCCATAACTCCATATTTTCTCATTCTCACACAATTCTCATATTTTGGGCTCTATGAACCACCACAATGGATTTGAAATGAAACAAACAAGATGTGCTTTAACTGCAGACTTTCAGCTTTAATTTGAAGTAATTTCCATCCAAATTATATATGTTTCTATATGTGCCTCCTACTTTTAAGGGACCAAAAGTAATGGGACTATCAACTCAAAAGCTATTTCATGGACAGGTGTGGGCTATTCCCTTGTAAAAGGTAAAAGGCCTGGAGTTGATTCTAGATGTTACATTTGCATTTGGAATCTGTTGCTGTTGATTCTCAATATGAAATCCAAAGATCTCAATATCTCACTGTCACTATCAGTGAAGCCATCATTAGGCTGAAGAATCGAAACAAACCCATCAGAGAGATGGGTTTTCTCTACATATTCTCTACATCATTTTTAGTATATGATGTACACTGTTTTATAATATTCTCTGTAAAATATTGGTTTTATTACCAATCGCTCCATTTGTGTCATGTATACTCAATGATACGTATTGGTATTTGATACAGCACTTAATTTTCTGTATTTCCATATCCACCATAGCTACAAATCTTCCCTGCGTACAGATGCCCAATATCTACTTATAAATCCATTCTTTTGATTATTAACTAAAATTAAATTCAATATCAAGATCTTAATCTTAACTGTATTCAGTCACTCCAGCTCTGTATCTCCATCAGCTCTGCACTGCTCTTCATTAATTAACACTGGGCACCAGTTTACTGAATATGAATACAACATGGCGCTAATGTGATGGCATGACATGCACTTTTTAGGAATCAGAAAGCATAGTGCTATTAATGGAGCCCACAGACAGTAATATCAATGTTAATGGCTTGGGGCTGTTAAATGGGTCTTTAAAAATGCTGGAAAACTTCTACTGTTTTACATTATTTTAATGGATTTTTTTTAGAAGTATAAGCCAAGGCCGGATTTCAGACAGTCACGGCAGTCCCTGGGGACAACTGCGTCCTACGTGCTTGCCTACGATGCCTAGTTGGTAATTCAGGCCTGCGTAGAACAGAGACACATACAAAAAATGTTTACATGAATGGAAAAGGAGATATTATAATTATCTGGTCAAAATCCTATTATGATGTTCTTTTATATGAACTCTAATGACATATACTTCGTGTTTGAAGTTTGATTAAAGTGTCTTTGATTTCCTCCTTATAATTAGATAGTGATCTCCAGAACCTGTACATCACACAAAGAATGGGGCCTCTGTCTCACATATTCAGTGGATCAGGAAAAAACACAAAGAGAGACACACCGAAGTTCATAGTGTTACTATTTATATATCAATCTCAAAATAATATGTGGACATTTTTTTCAGTCCCGTAATAGACAAGGAAAAAGCACACTTCTCGCTTTTTCTGTCTTTGGGTGGGATTGAATCAGCACCTTTGTTCCAAATAAAAATTAAAAAACACCATGGCCTAAATTTACTAAGCAGGGATTTTGCTGGGAATTTGAAAAAGTGGGGATTTTGCCCATGGCAACCAATCAGATTCGAGCTCTCGGCTTCATTTTACATACTGGAGAATGTGAGCTCAAATCTGATTGGTTGCCATGGGCAAAATCCCCACTTTTTCAAATCCCCAGCAAAATCCCCGCTTAGTGAATTTAGGCCCATATGTCTATATGGCAGACACACTAGATTATGGATGTGAAAGATACAGTGTAAACTTTCTAGGGATGGACAACCTCGGTTCTCAGCTTAACTAGTACTGGTGCTCCTCCACTCTCTACCCACAGGTTTTAACATTGTTCTGGTCTTTTTCAAATAATATTGAAGGATGGTGGTTATACTGTGAGATTATTTTAGGATTATGCTCAGTATTTTTTGTGATGACATGGATATCACTCTTAGGGGCAAATTCTATTAATGACGGTTTTATGCATGAAGTGTGCCGATATTAGTCTATTACAGTAACTCAACTAACTATGGTAATTACGGAATGCACGGCCCCTCGTACATTATTTAAACATACAAAACTTTTGTTATTACAAAAGTTTTGTTATTTTTGTACAATGTACTAGCAATCTGCTGCGCATATACGTATGTTATTAGTTACGTCATTTACACAGGTTTCCTATATGCAAAACACGCGTAGCTGGATCAAGCCATAGTTGCTATAAGATGCAAGTAAACCTCAAAATGAGCCAGGGAAATGCAGATTCCAAAGCGACACGTAAGCCATAAGGAGATGGTAGATTCTAATATTAACCACATGGGTAATTCTAAAAAAGACATAACCACAACATTTTTATTATTGAGATGTAAACCCCCCCCCCCCCTCAATATACAGATGTCACTAAGACATTTGTCTGTAATGACCTTCATGGAGTGTATCTAACATATTTGACAAGTCATTCTTCATTTGTTCATAATGTAAGTTGCTGTAGAGATCACCAGCTTGACCAAATTAAGACAGGAAAACAGCATGCAAATTAATTATCATATGCATTTCCATATGCTAGAATAAATGAAGTCCCTTTAAATATAAATTCTATATATGTTTTTCAGAAATGAAGGACATCTGTTAATGGGCAAAGATGATATGATTTTTTATGCATAAATATAAAAAGTATTTCTATGATTGTTTACCTTGCATTTTATATATATATATATATATATATATATACACACATATATTATTATTATTATTATTATTATTATTAATTAAACTGAATGTATTGCTATGTACATCTATTATTTTATTCCAAATAAGTTTGTAAACTTCAGATGTAAAAATGTGACATTTGCTAACAATTTTATTTGCTTTTGATTTTACCATGGGTGGCCTGTTAGAACTGCAATCTATACTTTCACTGTAGACTCAGCAGGAGATTAGTGAAATCTATTACAAGCAAGTGGAAAGTAAATTTACGGGTAGAGGAAGCCCTCAGGAGGGAACGCATTTAATTTGTGAAATACTGCCACTTGCTGAAAAAACTATAGGAACCTTTAGAAACTTGAGTAACCCAACTCTACTCAGTTGGCCAGTGAGTAACTTAGTGATTTTGTGGTTTGACCCTCATATGCTACATCAATCATAGTACAGCTCCTTCTCTCCATCCAAGTAAAACCACCACTTCCCACGCAACATGTCATTACCAACACAATAGAGTAAGCTTAGCAACAGTACTTGGAAGGAATCCTTTACTTTAAAGCACTGTTTGAAATCAAAGCTTCCTTCCTGCTAGAAGTTAGCTCTTAGCCAGTCTTTGGTTCATCTCCTCCCTCCCTCTCTCTGTCTCTCTCTCTGTCTGTCTGTCTTTCTCTCTCTCTCTCTCTCGCTCTCTCTCTCTCTCTCTCTTTTCTTCTGATACTGTTCCACTGAAGATAGCACCTATAAAATTACTATAAAATATATAACTGTTAAGCTTCTAACTACTTTTATGTAAAAAATATATTGAAATCTAATGTACAAAAATAGGCTCTTAATTCGCACCTTCCGATCCCCCTCACCTACTACTAAGTAAAGATGAGCTAATTGTTTGCACATTCCACTAAGCTGTGACATTCTCTGTTTCCTGGGTAAGATATGGTTAACTAGTATTTCCAGTTCTACCCAAATTTATCAAAGAGCAGAAGAAACTCAATTACCAGCTCTATTCATATATTCAGAGGGTGACAGTGTTATCTTTTAATCATATTATATTTATATATTTAATCATATTATATTAATACCAACCCCACTTGTTGCTGAGTGACTTTTGAAGGCGCAGTGTTATGGTGCTACTGTATGTATACAGAGCTGTTGCCCTTTTTGAGACTTTATATATTTTATAGAATAAAAAAAATGAAGATCAATGTCTGAACAAGAACATACAGACAAAAGAGGATATTTACCTACCAACAGAATTTATTCTGAAATGACTATGCAACTTCTTCTCATAAACTACAGAGCTCATTAATGCTTTCCAAATATTTTAAAAAATATGTGTTCAAATTATACGTATACCGTAATTACAATAAATTTGCATATTGTTGTAAGGTCCTCTCAGTAAAAATATGCTTGCCTTTGTATAGCAAGCATAGCAAAAACCTTATATACACATTTCCAAGGTGGCTTGTTTCCAAAAGAGTTGCGGACCTCAACCAAAACAAAATGTTGTGAATCTAGAAACTAATCTTCCAAATGTTGTGTCCTCTGTGCAGGTTACTGTTCTGTAAATGTCCACCATATGGTGGGTGGAGGGGTATACAGATTGCTTTACCCATCCAGATTGCCAATGACCTTGTTTTGGTTACTGGGGCAGTTACAATAGAGAAGAGGACATACATAGATGTCTAAATACAAACAAGAAAAGTAAGAAAAAGTAAGAAAAAAAACACCAGCATCTGTGAGATGGAGGAACAAGTGGTGCACCCACAATAAACTACTGACTAGTCAATCAATGAGTGCTTGCAGTTGGCTCTTTGGCATGATGATTTTGGCCCTTCACTAAATTCTTGCTATCTGTGGTCACTAAGCTCTTGTTTATTGGGCTCACCTAGATACCACTTGCTCAGGTACAACTTGTCTTAACGTGTTACCACTGACCAGTATTTTGTCTGAGCCCCCAGTCAGTCAATAACCTGAATGACACATCACAGATGTTTAGTTTTTCCTTTGACAGTGTCAAAGTATTAATCTTTCAAACCATAGCTCTTAGAAATGTGTAAATGAAAATGCAAATATAGAAGATATACTATGGCTGGTGTACGGAAATACATTAAACTTATATTTATTTGCTTTCTATTTTTAACATTTATACAAGTGCTCCTTCGACACCTTTGGAATATTTGACCTCAAACAGTTGAATAATATTATTATTATTATTATTATTATTATTAATAATAATAATTATAGTTATTTGCAAATGCTTGTAAAAATGCATCTATGGTGTTTCTTATTATGTTTTGCTATAGTACTATGATGTTCCACATCCCTTTGGTGTAGGCTTGGAACCTTTCCCAGCAATAATCCTGGGACAGACAGTTTTTCTTTGTATATTTATTTTTATAGCTATTCGATAAGAAAATAGGCAGGATACAAATAACCTTTAATAAGGCTCTTGATTACTAATTACTATAACTAATAACTTAGCCTAGAATAGTTGGAATAGTTATAGGGAGACATTTGGGGTTGCCTTTCCATTGTGAGACAAGGGTTGTACTGTAGGACAGGAGTGTAAATAAAATAAATGATGGGTGAAGGTACAGTACAAGAGGAAAAGAAAGAAAATGTAAATCTATGCCACATGGTATGAATTCAGTAAAGACAATGAAATAAAAATATAGGAGGATTAGGTTAGATAGACGGATGTACTCAAATAAATTTATAGGCTGCAAGAAAGAGTAGCACAGGCAAACAAGAAAACCCATTGGTACACAGAGAGGTACAACTCGTTGGGGCCGATTCAATCCTCTAGGCGCGAAGATTTTCNGCCTTACGCNNNTNGNGTAAGGCAGAAAATCTCGCGTTTTTTCGTTCGCACCTCATAGAGGTGCGAACAAAACTCCGCGAGGTTTCACTCCCGTAATAGACGGGAAAAAGCGCACTTCGCGTTTTTTCCCGTCTTCGCGCGGGATTGAATCGGCCCCAAAGTGACTCATAGAAGAGGCTTGTGAATTAATAGGGTGTTACAATGGTAGCTGCGCAGTAATCTATCTTTGTCAGCTCTCCCTATTGTTGCTAGTGCCCAGAATGTATGTCTCACCCATGGTTGACATATTACACTATAAAGGCTACTGACATTAAATTATACACTATAATGGCTACTAACATTAAAAATATTAATTGTGTTTGTCATTATTAATAGCCATATTAGATTACTGCTGAGACTATGTGGNTGATGGGGCACAGATCTCTTCATTTTAACCATGACCCCAGATGAGATTCAGCAAGCCAAGCACACAAAAAGATTGTTGTACAAATACATGAACATAGGCCCGGTGCACAATGGGGCTAATCCAGAGTTTGGGGCAAAANATATCTGGATTAAACCAAACAACAACCAAACAAGTGCAAACTGTGAAAATAGAATTAGAGTTGTAAAGTGAAATCTCCTAGTTCTTATTTACAAATTAAACATAAACAAAATAAACATGAAAATTCAGATACACCCCTCAAACTGCCACATGGATGTAAGTGTAACTCTGGATCAACCCTAATGTCTTATTACTGGCCATCCTAACACAAAAATACAGCCAGGAGATGTGGCCTTATAAATGCATATATTATGTTTCACTGAGCATCTTAAAAGTACAAACATGCAGAAGATCCATCTGCCCAGCAGCAAACTTTTCATGGAAACTGTATTAAGGTGCTGATTAGGTAAACTCTTTATAGTATACCAATACATATCACATTTACAGAAAACTAATGAGTTGTCTGAATTTGATGTTCTTTCTAGGTAGAGATACAACATATACCAGTTATGTGCATTCTNCCTGGTCAAAATTGAAAGCCTTCACCTATTCAAGCATGTGTTCATTGTCAATATTTTTGTGTGCCTTTTATTAACATAACAGTTATCTTAAATAAAATAAAACAATCTTTCAGATAAAATAGAAAGAAGATTACAGTAAAGAAGGAATAATGTGAACATTTTGCTGTAGTGAATGTATATATGTAAACACTTTTGTCAATAATCTAGTGTCCATCTTAGACTAGCGACATCATTAATACACTTTAGTTGTTGTTGTACAATGACACTATTTTATCATTCAGAATCCCATTTGTACAAGTCATTTGCTATATGTTGTTCTGATAATTGTGCTAAATTATGTGGGCAGCCAAGCAGATCTCATTTGTAATTAAAGAAGTGCACTGTAATTTCAGTATCTAATAATATCCACTTATCTCAATGTCATATTTATCTGATATAGGTAATNTCGTGTGACCAGAGACAACTCTTCAACTCTTCAAAATGGGTTTCATATAATGTCCTCATGAGCTTTAGTTATTGCATGGGTGGTAATGATCTTCATTCANATTTGTTCTGCAATCCTATTGTTTGATATTATAAAATACAAAACATATTTATAGTTTCAAACCTGCAATACAGAAAATGAATGACAAATGACATATCTTTCAAATGATTTCTGGAAACTGTAGTTCACCTATACAAAATAATGTATTGTCTGTATTAAATAAATAAATCCATCAATCCTTAAAAAAAAAAAAATATATATATATATATTCAATAGAACTAGAAATAAATCTATGTTATTAATAACACTGCATAAAACTACATAAAAATGTTATTTTAGTTGTTTTTAGAAATTGTTAGGAATTAAACATATTCAGATTCAAAACCAAGACACAATGAAGATGTAGAACCNATACCGAAACATGTGGCTCAGCATCTATAGAATGTACCCATATAAGAGCAATGCTAACTAGTCATATTCCAAGATTGCATATACTGTCCTTTATTAAATATTTGATAGTGTGTATGCTACTTCAAAAAGCATTTACGATGAATGATTGTTTTCTATATTGGCTGCATATGCAAATGTATATCACTGATCAAGTACTATTACTAAATCAAANATTTTAATTAAACAAATCATCTTACATTTTGTAACTGGCATTAGTGCTTTATGGTAGCAGAAAGNCAGTTAGAAGAGCAGCATGATGGAACCGTAGATGGAGGCAACTACTGCATAGGGCTGGAGCCCCGTCATCCCAGGTCAGTGGGCATTCAGTCATGTTGCTAGGGCTATTTAGGCAATTAGACTGGGGTTAATAATTATATGTGGAAAAAACATTTTTTGTTATTGTGGAATTATAGAAATCATTGTGTAATGGCCAAAAATGTTGTGATGGTTTCACTTATGNAACCACAATTCCACCATTGTTCCTCCTTGGCCCAGTTCCACAAATTCAAATGATATAAAAACACAGGCCAGTGCTGGGCGGTTTAGTGCTGGTGTTTGTTACAATGTATATTGCAAACTGTTTTTTTATGTATTTCTTGCAGATTTGTTTGTTGGAGCTACTAATGATGGTCCTGTAGCACTAATTGACTATGTTTTGTTTTTGTTTTGTTTTTTTGCCATCACCAGATGATATGTGATGTGTATGGGACACAGTATAGTCTTCTAATGACTGCAGATCTGCAAAGAAAATCTCAATGAATAATTGTTGTGCATGATAACAACATATTATTAGGTTGATTGTATCATTTGTAAAATATGGAAATACCCGGCTTATGTGTAACTACATTACCTTTGTTAGTTTTGTCCATACATGTTGAATTCCACAAATGAATATACAACTCCAAAATGTTACTTACTAACATCCCAATTGCAAGCTTAGAAATGAGACTGCCATTAATGACATCAGTGCATAACAGTTCATGTGACCACAGTGTATTCATAACACCAGTGAATTAGAGATGTATTCCTACAAATATGAAATTATTACTCTTTATACCAGTGGTCGAAGTGGAAATTTAGAAGTGGGGGTATGGACATTCAGAAGTGGGGGTATAGAAACATAGGAAATAATGGAAGTCAATGGAGATTTAAAATGTTTCCATTACAACAGTGTGAGAAGTGCCGGTATGTCATACCCCCTTATACCCCCTCACTTCGAGCCCTGCTTTATACATCGCAAAGCACAGGTTAAACTGGAAATATAAATTTTATGTAGATTCATGCATTTTAGAAAACAAATATATTGAACAAGGCATTTCAATTAGTTTTCCAGTTGGAGAAATATTTTACTTAAGAATATAGTTTGATAAATGGTCATTTCTTCATGTACTGTCTAAGTACAACATTGTAATGAGCAGCCATAGCTTCAGATTTAACATACACTCCTATTACTAGATCTTTCCTGTTTATTTTTCAGTGTCTGTAACATCAGTCACTACTTCAGATTATCCAGCATTTNGTAATTCTAAACAAATTCCTATGTCATATTTCCTCTGCCTCTGNTGAATTACTGTATTGTAAGTCATTTGCAATAGACGTCAACAAATATATTTAGATTACCAGACAGGAATTGTGTAAAAAGGTCAATTGGCTTCTACATCCATTCACATAGTGAAAAAAGAAACATACATAGTTTATTAAATAAAAGTTATCCATAGGGAGCTCATAAGTAGGTAATTATATATCTCTAAATATAACCTGTAATCACGCCACACTTAAAAGATCATGACTTTTAAAAATACTTATACTACCTTGCCCATCCCCACTTTGCCATTTGGACCTCTCTGCCTCCTCTTTGCCTGTAATACTGATTGCCACTAATTAAATGTAACCCCCTGCAATTCAAAATAGTTTTGTCCACTACTGAATAAAGCTGGCCATACACTATGCAATAAATTGTTCCAATCGACCAGCTTTAGTCAAGACTGGGCAAAACCAAGGGGAGGTAATTTGAGTATTACAGGTGAGAGATGACGTTTTCTAGCACAAGTCTAATAACAGTGTAACAGTAACACTGGTCAGTATCTGTGTGTAAAATGCAAAAATAAAGTATTCTCCCTGCATGCAAACACTGACATTCATTTTACCCCTCCTGCAATTCACCATGGTTTTGCCCACTCTTAACTTTATGCTTGTAAGTTCAATATGTAAGTTTGGATCTGGCCATTGATATAAGCACTGTTTATGAATATGTATGGTAACACTATCTCATTCTTTGCCCTATATCTAGCCTCTTTAACTGATTATTTGGTTACTATGGACTTCTCCAAGTAGCATAAGGTTATTGCAAAATGTGTTGACCTTTAAATAGTATTGTAAGGTTTCGAGACAAAGCCCATAGAATGTAAGCTTGTGGCCAGGGTCCTCTTACCCACCCAGTTTGGCTATTAGCACCCAGTCATGTCATAAAGATTGTTGATATTGTAAAGCGCTACATAACCTGATGCCACTATATAGATACTTGTTAATATATGAATAATGAATAAACGAATGAAAAAATTAATTACATAAATATTCCTGTTATGTACAATATGCATTTAAATAACTATGGCTATCTTTTTACTATACTAGTTACTTCTTTTTATATAGCAAATATTCAATGAAGTCACCCTTAAAAAAAGCCATAAAGTTAATTTTAGCTTCCACGTTTTTTCAGTAGGGTGTCCTGTCTTTTTTCACCGTTGTACTGGAAGATTACGTTACACTCTTTGTTAAGATTATGGCTCATAACTTTAGAATTAATATGAAGTGTCTATCCACCACTGACTTAGCTTTTATCTGTTCTTTTGTTGTCATGACCTGGGGGGAGAAAATATTAAAGGGCGGNACATTTTTTGTAGCATTCTAAAATTATTGCATAGCTTTCATACCATAGGGATGTCATCTTAACTGTGTGTACAATGCCTTAGCCTGTCTACGGCTAACAGGCTTCCATTTATAGGTATACTCTTGATCCATAACACATTATTAGACATCCTTTCAGGAAAAGTTTTTTTTTTTTAAATAGTCATGCACTGATTCATTGTGGGCTCTCAATGTATTTTTATGCCAATANATTTTCATTTTATAATAAAGAAAATNAGAGTAAGACCTTGTTTCATGTTTTACCACTTAATACATTCCTAATAAACTATTCTTACTTTGTTGATGTGGAGTCAACAATGGAATATAACAGCATGAGATCATCAAGTGGGTGAAGAAGATGATACATTTATCACAGTTAAGAAAGAAATGAAGATGATCTCATACTTTTATGAAGATGGTTCATTTAAACAATGTTAAAAGTCTCTGTCCAACACATACTGAGAAAAAAATATAGATATGAATACAAATATAGGTTAGGATCGATAGATAGATAGATAGATAGATAGATAGATAGATAGATAGATAGATAGATATGGATGTTGGAAATAGATAGCTTATAGAGCTTACACTCAGTAGAAGATTGAAGATTGATACTGGTCAGTATCTGTGTGCAAAATGCAAAAATAAAGTATTCTCCCTGCATGCAAACACTAACATTCATTTTACCTCCCCTGCAATTCAACATGGTTTTGCCCACTCCTGAAAAATCGATTGGAACAATTTATCTTATAGTGTATGCCCAGCTTAAGTCAATAGTANGTAAAGTCTGGATCTGGTCCATAGTTATCTGTTTTAATTTGAAAGAAATACATTTTACTCGACTGACCACAGGAGGATGCTACAGTCCTTGTCCAATGTATATCAAGTGGAAATTCAGCTTGTCAACAGCAACTGAAATAAACCTTTAGAGTTTTATATTTTTATGTTACTAGGAAATAGACATTGATTCATTATACATAGACAGTATAAAAAATCAATGAACTCAAAAATTCTTTTTCAAACCTTAAACCTTGTTTTAATATGATTGTTTTGTCTTTGTACAGTTTGCAAATCATGCACAATTATACAGTATGATTATTTTTTTGTCATATACCATATTTATATTTTCTAGATGGATTATATAATAAGTTATGTTTATGTAAATTTAGCTTTATCAAAAATCATTATAAATAATATATGCTGCAGGTGTGTTCATGTGCTTTACTATGTATAATTCTGTATGTTTAGTTTCCAGTGTGTTCTTTAGGTTTAATCAAATATACAAAGATTATGCAAAGGACTTTGATAAATCAATCTGCTGGTCAAAATCCTAAAATGACTTTTGTTTTTCAAGTCATCCGGTGTCAATGTCCCCATTCTAATTTGGGCACTTATTGATTTTTTGAATCATTAACCTTAATTCTAGTTCTCATGTCTGTTTTCATAATAAAGAACCAGTTCATGATATACAGTAGATTTTTAAATACAGTTTACAGTATATAATGTCAATTAGCATTTTCGTATTGTAATCTTTTTTAACATTACTTTGTTTCTTTCAAATTAGTTTGCTCGAGTGTTTTAAATAGTAAAAATGAGCTTAACAAATGATAGCAAAGATATAGCAAATTTAGTATATAGTCTTTCTGGACACCATAGTAAAACTTTTTTTAAAGGTTCCACACTTCTGTGCTAGTGTGCAATTTGGCTGACTGCCTCAGGCCCCTAGTAGCATACTTAACCATGTATGTATAGTTGTTACATGAAGCAAGTATTGAGGCAATAATCCAAGAATAATAGTTTTTTTCATCTAGTCTTTTCATGATTTATGCTTCATTCTATCTGTAGTGCCAGCTCCATCGCTATTTCCCATCTGTCACGAATGTGACTCCTCCTGGACACTATATGGGAAGTTTTACTCTGCAGGATATGTCTCCAACATTATAACAGAATGAGCTTTTCTTTTCTACCTGTTACAGCAGCATTGATAGACTTCCAATGATTGATGCCTTTATGTTTTTATTCTACTAACAAGTCTTATTTCCAATATAAAAAAATGACAATGATCACTACCTGATATATAAAACCAACAATTGCACAGTGTTATATCTGCATTTGTGTCTATATGTGTATACAATGAAAAGATAGCTAATAAATTATTAGGTGAAGCAGGAACTAGTCAGATTATATTAAGAAATGCTTAAAAATTGGTAAATCACCTCATTTTGGATAAAAATATTTAACAATACAATTTTTTCTTGTTGCCCAAAACATTTTCCTTCAACTAATTTGAGCAACGTAGGAGAAATTGAACATACACAGGAAAACTGTGGCCAAAACTTCCCAGGCTTATTTACTGTATAATGGGAATTATTTGTATTAAGTCATTACACTGAGAAATGGTGGGAGTATGTGAATAATTATCACATGTGAGTCATAAATGAAACCTACTTTGTATGTCTAACTGTGCTGTTATACATGAAGTTCCAAAAGTACTTAGTCCCGTGACAGTATATTATTTGTAAGTAGTATAGGTGTAAAGTCAGTAATTTATTTATTACACTGTTAAACATATATTTTTGTCACAGGGCACCTGGCTGAGGTTTAACAGACCATTTCATTCGGGTTCAGAGACAACGGTGAACGTTGCTTTTGTTTCTCTGCTTAAATGCCTAGAAGCTGCTTATCTGCCTGGACTCCATCTGCTACATGTATGGCGAGGTGACTTTTAAATGACAGAAAAGATATTTAACTCCACTTGTGAAGCAGTGCATTGAACTATAAATCGGGTGCAAGGTTTGTGATCATTTTAAACATGTAAAATATGAACGAGCAACAGAGTCTGCATAGCAAGGAGACAACAAAGTTAGTATCAACAGAAACTTTGCCTCTCCTTTCCTCTTTACACTTGTTTAACCAAGAGGACCTTCATGACCTTGCCAAGATTTGTACCTATAAAAAAGGCAGGCAAAACATTCGGGCTTGTCGTATGTGCCTGCTGTATCCTGTGACAACCAGATGGGAGCTAAAGTCTCATCCGTTCCCCGGCTGTCCTGAGTGAACCCAGCGTCCTGTGAAGCCATGCCAGCTACCAACCATCCTGATCCAGAGTAAGCAGTTCAGGGCTATCAACCAGACACCCTCAAGGGGCGTGCAGCGGCCATATCAGTGGATACCCGGAAGAAGCGGTTCTAGGTGCCGGTGAAGGAGCCTAGTGGTGGCAGCGAGACCCCTCCTACAGCGCAGTTGGAGGAGCCAGTAACAGTCGGTTACTGGCTGTAAGAAGGAACCCCTATACTAAGGTGTAGGACCAGATCAGGATACACTCCATCGTGTTACAGGCTGGTAGCAAGGAGTGGGACATATCCTGTTATAGACTGATACCAAAAGACGGGTTCCCTATGCGAAAACACGCTAAACCACGCACTGCGAATGTACGCAACCAGTACGCAGTGCGAATATACACAATCCTTAAACAATAATGAAATACCTTGCCGATAGATAGTAAATGTACAGCTATTTACCCGACGATGAAAAGAAGAAAGAATGACTCCAATCTCAGCAGTTGTGGTCCAAATTCGTAAGTTCTATTTCAGCAGGGAGAGCAATTACCCAAAGAGACGATCCTGATTACAGCAACAGATCTGCGCAATCCCGGCTATGTCAGTCCAGACACAACATATCATACAGTTTCAACACACGGTATTTATACACATTCGAATCAAAAGGAGTGATGCGTCGTCCCTCGGTCCTTCTCATTGGTCCATCGATGTCAGGTGGTCTCTATCTTCAATCTGATTGGAGAAGGTCCTCGTCCTTTGTACTGGCATCCTGTGCTTATCTTCCCGCCATATTCTAATTACTGAGCCTGCATGTTAGATTACTAAAATCTATGCAATTCCTTAAAATGTTAACAATACAACATATTACAAAACTACATACATACTATTTATCTACACATCCTAAGCTACAATATGATTATAAACATGACTATGTTAAGACATTGTGCGGCATATTTCAGCGTAATTCCGGCCTTGTGGATACTGAAAGGGAAAATAGCAATATAAGTTAATATGAAATAACTTTGATAAAATATATCTTTCATTTAGAAAGATCAGCCATTAAAAGGGACACATTTTAAACCACCTAAAGATTATGTTTCGTGTATGTTTAATGCGATTTTACGCAACAATGTAATTAAACTGTATTAGGTCTTTTAACTAAGTATTCGATGTTATAGTCATATTTTTAAGGGATATTTTTTGCGCATTGCGATTATACGCAATGTGGTACGCACGCTTCCAAAAAGGCACCGGTTCATCTGTGCTTCTTTGTTCTTTTAGCGGTGACGCTGCCTTTACACACGAGATGGGCAGGGGGGGGGGGGTACTACAATGCCCTGCCTAGCTTGAATCAAACTTTAACACAATAGTCCAATTATGAGTCTTTTTTCCATCAGTCTACATTTAATACTCTGAAGGGGTCTTCTGTTCTCAAGTTTCCCTCGATGGAAAAAGAGGAAATACACCACATTATAAATTTATATGTATATGTATAATGACCACAGATAATAAGGTAATTAGTTACTTACACATAAGGTAGACTGTGGTCAGCTCGATAATTCTCGGGTATTCTCGTTCTCCTCCCGGTTAATCTCGATCTCTTCAATCTCCCTCAGTGGTTTTTGTTGCCTTGTCACTCAACCACTCGATAAGTCCTAAGAAAAAACTGTATCAGTGGTTTGGTTATAAGCAATGTTACAGCTTCAATTAGCCAACTTACATTTAAGTTTAGCAGAGCTTGAATATATATTAGATTCTATTCCTCCATATGTTAGCTCAATATCCTCCAGTATTTCCACCTTCCATTCTTAATCTTATCTCAGTTTAACACAGGTCAGAGGTGCAATTCGGTATCCTTAAGTGTTTACACACTTACACACCTTTGATCTCCTGTTCTATCTTCCAGAAGTTTGCATGTTACGTATGCAGTGGTGTATAATATTACAACACGCTTTAGCCACCTTACACTTCAGTGTCTGTTGCTCCTCTCGCTGAACACACTCCTCGATATGGAAACCAGGTCTCCCGCGTTTGTGCCCCTGCACTCCCTCAGTCATGATTTAACTTAAAGGTTTAAGACTACCAATCCCACATAAGGGAAAATGATAGTTCTTAATACACTTCAGGATTTTAATCCTGAAGTAGAAAGAATCCTTTATGTTACAATTTCTTTTATTGTCCAGAAACACAATCTTAAAATATTTATAAAAACTTCTGTACCTTTAATGTAGCAGTGCCAAATCTGTGTAACATACAGTAGGTTCCGACAAAATCAGTCTAAAATCTCTAAAGCTGGCCATACACTATAAGATAAATTGCTCCAATCGAAAGATTTTTGAAGAGTGGGTAAAACCATGTTGAATTGCAGGGGAGGTAAATGTAATTATTCTCCCTGCATGAAAACACTGACATTCCTTTTACCTCCCCTGCAATTCAACATCGTTTTACCCACTCTTGAAAAATCTTACAATTGGAACAATTTATCTTATAGTGTATGCCCAGCTTAAGAGATGACATAAAGATTTAAACACAGGTTGTCTAAACAAACTACTGACATGCACGGCCTGCTGCCACGTTCTACCAACAAATGGTCTTTATCAAGGTGTGTATTGAAAACACACTTGTGTCAAAAAAAATGATAAAAAATTGTTCCAATTAATAATAAGCTACACGAGTGTTGCTTCCTCATGTTTTGATAATTTTCTAATGTTCCTTATTATGGTATACTTTGTTAAAAAAAGTTTATGTTTTAACAGTTTTTGTTTATATAATTCACATTTTCCACAGTTTCTTAGTTATGAGACAACCGGAAATCTAATAAAAATCTCAATCTTCTCAATGGATCTATTTGCAAGCAAGTTTGTAAAACAAAAATGAAGGTGATTAAAACTTGTATAGACTCGTGTGAGTCGTCATTTTATTGTAGATTATAGAATGGAATAAATACTTCATAGCTATTCAAATATCTTAGTAATACATATGTAGAGCATATTGGAAAATATTTGTTTAAGGGACAGTTATGCATTTAGTTTTCATAAAGATTAACTGGGGGATATGATGTCATCATAAGGAATGGAATACTGCATCTCCTGTTTGTAAAGGCATACATTAATAGTGAGATATGAGTGGTAGTAATGCATAGCAGTGAGAACACAACAATGTCAGATTACGTGTCCAGTTCCTTTCTGGCTGATACTTGTTTTCAGCACAACAGAATGTCGAAAAGGTGAAGGACAAAGGAACAACAATGTGCTAATTGTATATGTAGGTTCCAATGAAGTGATGTAGTAGGATGTGTATTTCAAGGAATATTATAAGTACTTGGTACAGATTTGTATGTGTGAGTCATGGAAGAAATGTTAAGGTTGTTACGATACCTGTAGGCACACATTTCTTAGAAAAGCTTCACCTTGCTTTGTTGTTTGTGGGAAACTACCTTAGTTACTAGCGAAAGTATTTTTAAATTGGAAAGTGCTTTTACACATCTTAAGCAATTGTTTCAGACCACTTTAGCAATTATTTAAGTTAACATAAGGCTGTTAATCTTTTCAGCTGTATATCACACAATGAGGTGCAAACACACACACAAAGCACACACACACCAAATAAACCCCATATATATTACAGTATATATTTCCACAGAACCCTTATATACCATATATATATGTGCTATATATATATATATATATATATATATATATATATATATATATATATTTATATGTTATATCTATGTGTATGGTTGCTATATTGCCATGTTTAGGCTTTATGCATATCTTATATAATTTTATGCACTATGGTACTTATGTATTTATAATCAAATGAGCCTGCAAAGAATTATGGAGGATATGAAAATGTTATGAATATATCGTGTCTATGGTGATGTTGAATTTAAGGTGTTACCTTTGTATTAAAAAAACAAATAACATATGCATGAAAGCAATGTCTATAAATCTGACATAATTGGAGGTGTTTACAAGAAATCAGTTGGAGATCAGTCTTTCAGTATTGCTCTAATCTATATTGCAAGTGCTAGACAAAGAATTTCAGCCCTCGAGAAAAAAGTTTCTATGAACAAATGGGCAATGAAATTCATGAAACTCATCACACATATCTGCCAGTGTTTATCAACCAAAACATTGAGGGATCCGATTTACATTTCAGTCAATTTTACAAAAGTCAATCTTGGGTGGACAACAAAGGAATTGTGTCTCCTGAAATCAAAACAGTGACACCAATCTACATTTTAATAAAGGGACTATAAAAAGATTCTATATTCAATAAGAAATGTGTTTACATTTTCAATTACAAAAAACAATGCTGGCTCCAGAAATAAACAAATTTGGTCTTACCCCATAAAGATACTGTTTCTTTTAAAGTTACTGATAAATATGACTCTCTGTCCAATTAAAGTCAGTTGTACCAGAATGCCATCATGGAAGGACCACTCCTGACATTGGATTTACAACTATGTATCTCTGTGAATTGTCCTGTCTTGTCTTACATGTAATAAGCAAACTGTCTGTCTTAAAATGTGTTCTAAAATATGTTGCTTTTTCTCTCCACTAATGTCTTAATAATGTATTAATGTCTCAATGTAATTAGGAATTATGCTTTAATTGGCTGTTCTTCTCTACTGTAGGTGTTCTGAGAATATAATAATTATTTTGTTCTGTATGTATGTAAGCATTATGTATTTATACCATCAGTAAAATGTTTTTTTTTTACTTTGAAACCTTATTAATGTCTGGGAAATAATACTTTATTTAGTGTGTCTAATGATGGGTCTATATTATGGGTCTGGGAATGTCTCACTGTATAAAGGACATATTAAGTATATAATGGTTAAATAAGCAGTACATATTGTAATATATGTAAGGCACATTAATGATCTGGAGATGGCAGACTATGTACTGTATTCTCAGATAAAACCCATATTTATCATAATATATGCCTTATCTGACACTTAATATACCCAATATAGAGCATGATATCCACAACTCTAGTACACCCTACATGCAATACAAGCATTGATAACTCCCCCCTTTAAAAATCACTAGACTTATACCAAGTAAACTAAAGTGTGACACATATTACAACTGTAACAAAATAATGTTAAACTTAAAGGAATGTTTATTAGTATATGCCACAAGACAAAATTACCTAATGATCCAAGATATGTAATTGAACTATGATTAACGGACCGTTATAAACATCAAAGACATGAAAAAAAGACATCAGTCATAAAAGTCTATCCAAGTGGGGCCATTGGGGATGAGTAAAGTTATGGTTTGGAAAGTTAGCATCTTTGAACTCTGCGTGTGCATATTGTTCTAGGAAAAGTGCAACTACATTTGAGAACATTGACTCACAGTGAATATAGTTTATATGGTGTGTGTCTGTTGTGTGCAGGTCACTGAGTCATTTTGTGGTCNTAAGAGACAATTATTCATTTAAAATGTAATTACAAGAATTTAAACAAAAATCTCCTTGATTTTCATAACTTCTTTGTGTAACTATAGAACTAAATAGTAATTAATTCATTAATTCATTAATTTGTTCATTCATTCAAAATAAGAAGTGAGTGCTATATGTGTGGTCACAATGGAAATATGTACCTCTAGTAGCATGCAGGGAAGATCAGCATCCATGAGCCCATCCATCTGCTTGTTAAGCATATGTGCAGATTGGCTTTTCCATGTACAGTTCTAGATCAGGCCCCCAGCAGCTTACCTTGATGTAGTAATTGTGGGGATCAGTCTAAATGATTTAGAGCTGATATTTAAAGAAGACTGCTTGGAGGACGGCCTCTTATTGCTATTTTTTGTTATTGCTTTGTGGCCCCTATCAAAATTTTGAGTAAACTACTAATTAAAAAATTCAAAGTTGCAAATAATTTATTGCTTCAAACCCTTAACCACTTGTTCATTCTTTATTGTGTGGCATGTTACTTAATTATGGTCTAATAAATGCTCATATCTGGAAGGGGCACCATTCACCAGATTCATGTTTTTATACGCAANTCGAAAAGCCCAACTGATAGAGTTAATAGATAGAGTTAATAGAGTTTAGTTATAACATTTACTGCACACAGCAGTTTCCACAAAGAAATATTTAGCTTCTCTCTTATATTATTTCTGTTAGAGTTGTTCAAGTAGTTCAAACCGGTTAAGACTATTTTTTATCCCTGTATGTGTAACAATCTTTCTAAAGAATTAGAGGTAATCTAATGAAAGAGTTTTGCTTTCTCTCAGCATGAAATAAACAAAGTAAAGGGGCATAATGTGCTACCCTATACATATGCGTGGAGCCATGTTAGGTCGTAGTCATATGACAAAGACCAGATTACTGTATTGAGAATTTAGGGATTTTTAGTACCGGTAATTGTATTTTCCTACCTGTATTTCTACTAAATTTCTTCACCAGGATGAAGATGAAAACCTTGCCAGTAATTTCCCATAATATGACCAGTTTATATAAGTCACTTGAAAAATAACATCCCTTTCAATAGTATTCCATTAATTTGCATTATTTAATTAGAAATTCTTTTGTTGTTATTGAGAAAATAAATCTTTGTTAAAGGAAGTTCATTCCATTCACCTGATTACATCAAGCCCTCTACCCGAAACTTGGCAGAGAAATGGCAAACTGAAATGGAAGTTGTGCATTGTTGTGAATGAGATCATTTGTTTCGACTGCTTCTAGATATCCCAGAAAGCTTTGCAGCCTATAGATCTAAAACAGTGCACAGCGACACAATACTACATACTGAATCATCAATGTTTTAAGTAATAACGTAATAAGACAAACTATTTGACCTTAATCAGCAGAGCAAACAATAAAACACTGGAAACACACACATTGTGAAAGAGAAATAATGGTACTTTTGTTTCATCAGTGTTAAATAGGTGTAATATTATGATAAGTGTATTTTTGTTTCTTAGCATATATAATGACTGAAGTTCACAGGTTGGATGAGAAGATCTTTGCCAATTTTTACAGTACTATAGGAAACTGAGAGCTAGTATCTGATGGGTTGCTATTTGCAATATTCCACTTTTTTATTCCAGCAGGTAAGTAAATAAGTGTACTAATGCCATACAGTCAGTTCTGAATGATGAGGGGTCTTGCTTATACTTTACTGTGGCTAACTGAAGAAGAACAGAAAAGCACTAAGAACAGGGTTCTTGCAGAATGAGGGGTGTGAAGGAATTGATTTATGTTAATCACTTTAGAAGACCCGCCCCCCTTTCCAAGAAAACTTCAATACATAGGTCCCCAAACAAAATACTTTTTTTAAACTTTGGTCTCCAACAAAAACATTTCAATATAATACTGCACGTGTGGTAATAGTGCACGTGTCTTTGCTGTGATGCATATTGTGTGTAACCTGAAGCCAGGGGGTAGTGAGTACAGGTGGAGGAGGGGGGGGGCAATGAGGCTGGTCCTAACTTCCCCTCTCTCGCCCTCTAGGATGCAGGTATGCTGGGAGACAAATGAAAGGCCAAATATGAAAGGGGTGAACTCTGTGGATGTCTGTTCCTTATTGATATCTGGCAGAGATCAGGGGTAATCTTCATCAATGGTTCTGCACTGAGACAATAGGAGACTTTTCGAGCCGACCCCAGCAGGAGGTCCAGTATGGAGTTGGCCTGCCTGTATTCATGCCATGCATCCCCTCTACCGAATTAACCAATGACCATCCATGTGGCGGCTGGACTGCCCTAGAAAGAGGGAGTGAGAGAGAGACACAGTGTAGTGGGATGAGTCTTGTGTGCGGTGGAGTTGAAATGTGTGACTTCTGCCATCCAGGAGAAAACATGGATGATTTGGGGAAAAAAAGTAAAAGGACCTGCCACAGACCTCAGTACTGTAACTGAATGGAGGTCTGCATTATAATTGTGACATTCCAGGGGGACAGAATACCTTGCAGTTCGTCAGGGGAAATGTTTGTGACGTTGGTTCAAGATAGTCATGTGACAGAAAGTTCCCTATGCAGATGAAGAGAGATCACTCTTCCTGTTAGTATGGGGAATACATATTGAGAACCTTACCATAAGATTTCCGCACCGTCCTTGCTTATATGCACTATATATACTATAGTACTACATACTATGCTACGGCTCTCCTTCAACCTCTTCTATAAGTATGCAATTACCCACTTCTTGTCTCACCAATGCAACACAAGGCCTTTAAAGACAGATCTAGATACATAAAATGTAATAGATAAAATGGGCACATAGGGTGTGGGTATCCAGTCTGAATTCAGTCCTATGTTACTACTAGTTATCATAAGTAGTATACTTATAAGGTTACTATTGTATCCTCATTTTACTGTACATATAAATAAAATGTATAATAAATATCTTGGATAATGTAGTAACGAGTTTTCAAAGAAAGTTACTGAAAATCACTATTAAATCTGAAAATTCAGATGCCTTTTTCTTAAAAATGACTTAATGAAAAGAAACACAAAACTATTTTATTTAGAACCACAAGGAAATATATTGACTTCTTCAAGCACAGCCATAACTATAATTAACTGTTTTTGCCTGCCAAACTGCTGTACACTCATTCACAAACTTCAGCATAAAAGTCAGAAAGCAGTGTTAGTTCAAGGTAATGTACCAGGAGATAAGATAAAGTGTTTTCCATAAGTTTAGCACTTTTCAGTTTGGGTGGTATTTGGAAAAAAAAGGAAAGATTCTTTCTCTATGAATTTTTCTTTTCAGTAAAACATCAGACACAACAATGTAGAATGTTATTTTTCCTGAAATAGTTCTTCTCTGTCAACATACTAATGATGTGAAAGAGAAACAAACGTAACCCTTTGGTAATTTAAATCACTGAAAATAAAAATGTCCTAGCCTTTTTTATAGTAGCTTGCTATTTTGCAGTCTGATCCTCTCATCTTGAGTTATAAGTTTTAAAAAACTGGAGGCCTCATGTAGACTTATTTTAGCTTATATTTGTAGTAACAGGTAGGTGTACAGAAAATATGACAAATCTGGAATCATCCAAATAAATATTTTTCAGGATCATTCAACATTTTCAGTGTGGGCAACAACTTCCTTCTGGTGTATAATTACTTATTAAGAATGCCAACTAAAATGATGTGCCACAATATACATTTGTGATTGTGAAGAGACATCCACAGGTCTCTTCACAGGTTCAGAACCACTGCTTTAGAGTAAATTACTTCATTCAAGGTTAAGTCCAAAAGCATGCCATCTGTTTTGGTAGAGACTGAATTACAGCATGCTTGGGATAAATACAAAGATGACCTTAAATAACCAACATGACAGATAAATAGGTACTAGGGTCGCTATAGCTCTTTTAAAAATATGGTCAGACTGGATCAATCTGACATTACATTCTATATTTCCATGGTTCACACCTTATATAAGAAAACAATTAATTAAAAAGGGCATTATGGGTCAATCAAAAAAATATATATACACATCACTTCTATACATATAAGTATTATAAACAAAACCACATATTACAAATGTGCTGACACAAAGGGACCGATTAAGTTAGCTGCGTGTTAGAAGTGTTAGGGCATACAGAGGTATGTCTTAACTGCACAATTAAATATTATTCCCCTCACACTTCCCACCCTGTCATTGTAAATGGTACCAAGATAGAACTTTGCATCTAGAAGATCTACATTATTATTATTTCTGTATACATTCATCCTTGTAATTCTGGCTAGGGTGGAAAAGCATTGGAAAATGCCCCCTGTTAGTAAGTCTATATTCTGCATGTCAGGTGAATAGTTTAAAAGGCCAAAAGTTCCTTTAAACATTACTTCAAACTCTGCTCCTCACCAGTTGGGAAGAGGTAAATTGATGCCAAAGGACACAAGGGAGGAGTGGGAGGAAATGTGAGGGAGGAGGCTACCCTGGGATGGAGGACCCTGCTTGTGTGAGGAGTGGACTGACAGGAGACTGTAGGAAAAGAATGAACTGCTTGTGTGAACTGTGTAGGAGGGGAGTGAGAGGAAGGGAGGAGGGTTACCTTAGCCAGAATATATGCATTAGAGAGCACTTGAAGACCTGTAGTGTAGAAGAGTATCTGACTGAAATGGGGAGGTAATGCCATTGCAGTGGTGCAGCGTGGGAGAAGTCCTGGACATGGTGATATGTGGTTAGATGAGTGGAGGGGCCAGAAGAAATTGTTCTTTGAAATGGTAGCGGAGAGGTAGGGTGCTATAGTGAAGGAGATGAACTTAAAGTTTAAAAGAGTTTAAAGAGAGCTCTGTACAATGGAAAGGAGATGCCAAGGTAGAGCGGCATGAGAGGAAGATTAATCTGGAAGCAGTGTTGATGATTCAAGGGGGAAGATATGAGTAAGTGGGAGACCATTGAGGAGGAGGTTGCAGTAGTTAAGATGTGATATGGCAAGAGAGAGGATGATGTTTGTGTTAGTGTCAATGGTAAGGAATTGTATGGAAGTGTCTGGTGAAGGTGGAACCAGTAGGATTGAGTGAGGGCAGGGACATAAGGTATGAAGGAGAGGAAAGAAACGTGGTGACAGAGGAAGGGAAGAAGATCCTTGGAGGAGGGGAAAATTATGAGTTTTGTTTTAGCCATGTTCAGCTTTAGGAAGTGTTGTGCCATTTATGAGGATAGGGTTGCAAGGCAATCAGAGATCCTGGAGAGATATAAGTATAAGTATTATCACTTTACAACCCAATTTTATTAACAAGTAAATTGTAGACACAACAGAGTGGTCAAAAATTGAAAGTGACAAATTTCAGTCATGAAGATACAAGCATCCAATCGGGTAGGGTTTTGATCTCTTCGGTCAAAGTTGAACATCTACATCCACTCTGCATGAAGAAGAAACTTTTGTTAGCTACATTCTTAGGAATTGTTTATATGTTCCCACTTTTCTTAAATGCAAATGTTAATATATATTTTGGAAAAAGTCTGAAGAGTTCAATCATTCATTTATTTTTAGCGTGATTTTAAAAACCTGTCTGATGGCTATAAACACAATCTGATAATAATGTTTATGCTATTAATTCTGCTATTTCAGACAGAAAACCTCCTCTTAGATTGAGATGGCTATAGGAATTTAACAATTTAGATTGTTTACAGAGATGTCTTTGGAAAGGTTGCATCTGTGCATTTTATATTTTATTTCTAAAAGAAAGTCTGTTCCACTGGAGCAGACAAGTCAGGAAGTACTATGGGGGAGGAATGAAGCCTTTTGATCATTTGATAATTTTGACCTTATGCCTGAATAGACAAATTGGCAGACATGTCTGGCTTAAACTAAGCAGAACAGAACTTTATTTTTTTATTTAAACTTGAATTTTCCTTAAAGAACAGAGTGAAAACATATAAAGTATCTATGTTAATAAAATTGTTGAAAGTTGTTTTGCACAGATCATCTTCACAAATACAATATAACACAATATAAATGGAAGGTTCATTATCTGCCCCCTCTTCTACGGTAGGCATAACTTATACGCAGTTTAGGTAAATGTTTTTGGGGTTTGCTAATGGGATTTTATGACAAAGTTGTAAGAAACACACCCATAAACAATCACCATGGCCTAAATACTGTGTTTCCCCTATAATAGGAGCTACCCTGATAATAAGCCCTATCCCATTTTACAGTAAACTGTCTAAAATAAGCCCTCCCCTGAAATTAAGCCCTATCTAAATCACAATGAGGTCAGCAGCACTTGGGGGAACAATGAGGTGTCATAATATCAGTAGCACTTGGGGGGCCATGATTGGATCAAAAGCAGGTCAATAAAATAAGCCCTACTCTGAAAATAAGACCTATGGCGTTTTTGTCCTGAAAAAAAATAAGACAGTGTCTTATTATCAGGGAAACATGGTATACTCAGCAGGGAGATTGAAAAGTGGGGGAAGTTGCCCATAGCAACAGATTCAAGCTCACATACTCCAGTATGTGAGCTTGATTCTGAATGCTGGGGTATATTGAGCTGCACTTTGCTAGCAAGAATACCTATTGATGGGCATAGAAATAATAAAGCTGTAGCAAATTAATGTTTCATAACATATTTAAAAGTATTTCAACCATCCTTGGATTGAAGTCTAAAAACAATTCAAAATCATTACAATATTACTGTTGCCTATGTTTTTGTTTTGGAAATCATATGTTATAGGAACATTTCTAGTTTCAGTATGTGTGTGATACAAAGATGAAAGCCGTAGGAAAAGGTTCTGTCTCAGGTATTTGCAGTGCCAATTACACTATTTTGATACACAGTGATAGTGATAGAGTACCTGTATGTAATGATAATTCCTTGAATGTCTACCAAATAATGATAATAGTATGTAAAAGTTACTTTAATACTATACAATAAATAGTAATGTCCAAGGCTGCCATCAGGGGGAGGGGGACAGCCAGCTTACTGTCCCGGGTCTAGCCGTCCCCCCACCCCCAGGGCCCGGTGCACTATACTGATGTGCCTGAAGTTGGTTGGACGCCATTATTGGCGTCTAAGTGAGTTTAAATAGGCAATACTTATTCAATAAAGGCCATGTGTCAGTTCAGTCTATCTTCTAATTTGATATTGTCTGCTTTTATGTTTACCAATTAAATTAGAATCAATATTTACACTGTAGTTACCTATAAAACTTATTTTAGGTTTTATTGGACATTTTGTGCAAAAGTACAAAACTATTAACACTACATTATTCCTGTGAACATGGATATCAATGATGGGAAAATTAAAAACAAAAGCAAAGGAAGGAATAAAAGAGTATTGAGTAATTATGGGGAACCATAGGACTTAAAACAATCACAAAGTTATTTACACTCCCAGTATGCACAGTCTAGCAATAAAAGGGTTAAGCATATATGTTTTATGGACAGTTGTGCCATCAATCACCGTTGTTGATAGAGGGATGTCCTGGTTGCTATGGAAGTCTTTATATAGGAATGAATACTGTGTCACTTCTCATTTGCTTCTAGATTTTCTAGCCGGCCCTTTCCTTGTGCCTTTGTATTGTGTGTTGCTTTTTGCTCTTCTTTTAGTAAAAATAGTGAACATTTCATTTGACTCAGATTTTGTCTGTGTAAAGCTTGATCCAGCTTTTGTCATGCCTTGCCCCTACATTTCAGTATTTGTGTATATTAAATATGT
Organism: Platyplectrum ornatum; assembly: GCA_016617825.1. Lineage (NCBI taxonomy): Eukaryota > Metazoa > Chordata > Amphibia > Anura > Limnodynastidae > Platyplectrum > Platyplectrum ornatum. The sequence continues at coordinate 127,322 of JABWIB010000271.1, forward strand.
CTCATGACAGTGAACAGATTGTATACAGATCCATTAAGTTTTAGTATATAGATGTATAAATATGTCCACTATATTCAGTAATACAAAACGCATATACTGAACAGCCAAAACATTAAAACCAACTCATACTGTGTAGCTCTGAGCTATCAAGGCATAAACTTCACAACTCATCTAAACTTGTATTTGGCACCAAGAAATTAGTAGGACATATTGTTTCAGAACTTGCTCAATACGTTTCAGATTAGGGGAAACACTTTGAACTCCTACTTTCTTTAAACCATTCCTTTACAGTTTTGTAGTGTAGTAGGGTGCATTATTCTTCCGAAAAATGTCAGTATCTTTAGAGAATATTAAAGTCCATTTTGATAACCTCACAGCTCACAAAATAGTTTTCATTACAGTTCACATACACTTGAAAAAAATAATACTAGTATGACTAAAGATATCAATATGCACAGAAGAAATTGTTATAATCAACTATAGCCAGCACTTAAATGACACAATTTGTATATTAAGTAAGGAATATAGTGGTTAGTATACTGTGTATATTAGGTATGTAGTGGATATTATAATGTATATTAGGTATATACTGGATATTATACTGTATTTTAGGTTTATACTGGATATTAAATGTATATTAGGTATACAGTGGATAGTACATAACCTAATATACAGTATAGTATCCAACATATACCTAATATACTGTATAAAAGCCAGTGTATACCTAACATACATTATATCATATATATATATATATGTATATATATATATATATATATATATATATATATATATATACACACACACACACACCTAAATTAGGTATTCTTTTTTTTACATGACAATAATCTCTATCCCACAGTCTATTTATCTATGAGTAATCCCTGTCTCACACCCTATGATGAATCCCAGTCCAACACCCTATCACTAGTCCCAATCCTCCATTCTATTACTAACCCTAATCCCACATCCTATCACTAATCACAATCCCACATCCAATAACTAATCGCAATCCCACAGTCGATCTCTGAGATGCTGCAGTTCCTAGGAGACCTAGGAGACTGTCTATCATCTCCCCCATATCTGCTCCTGCTCCTAATTATCTTCCCCATATCAGCTCCAGCACCTTATCAACTTCCCCATATCTCCCCCAGAACCATATCGTCTTCCCTGTATCTCCCTCAGTGCCATATAAACTCCACCTCATGTCCCCAGTGCATTACCATCTCCCCATATCTCCCCCAGCACCATATCATCTTCCTTATACCCAGTGGCGGCGCTAGGTCTTCCGGCGCCCTAGGCAGACCTAGTGCCGCCCCCCCATTTGTAGCGACGTGACGTCACGTCGCTTCGTAACCACCGCAGAGGGCGGCGGAGTGGTCCCGTCCGCCCTCCCGGTGTTTTGTTAACGTTTATTTTTTTAAATATAATTATTTCCCTTCCCCCCTGCCTCGCTGCCGCCCCTCCCTCGGCCGACCACACTAGGCGACGGCCTGAGTTCGCCTAATGGGCGCGCCGGCCCTGCTTATACCTCAAATCATCTCCACTGTATCTCCCTCAGTGCCATATCATCTCCCCCATATTTCCCCTAGAGCCTTACCATCTACCCTATATCTCCCACAGCACATCATCAATCCGAAATGGCAGGAGAGTGGCAAATTCGGGTGGGTTCAGATGTGGCAAATTTCGCTCATCTCTAATACAGACATACATTAAGCAGAGCTGAGTTGTCTACAGCTGTCAGTGCTGTAATGTAGAGGCCTCTCAGTCTTAAGTGAAGAGACCTTCACAGTACAGTACAGTACTGGAGCAGCATCAGCTTTCAGTAGCCAGGGGCGATTCCAGTCATCCCTATTGAGCAATGGCTGAGAACACCTCATGGTAACTGACAGCTGATCAGTAAATAGCCACAGGTAGCCATAGGTATCATTTGCACAGGAGGTTCCTCCATGATAGACAGATATGAAAAACAGAATAGGTGATAGTGTTTTAATGTAATAATAGGGCTGATTAAATTTGTGTATTTTGAGATAATATTAGGACTGGGATTTAAAATCGGTCCAGTATTGCAGCAATAAGAGAGAATAGCTATTTTAAAATTATATACACTACCAGGTTACACCGTAATATAAACTGGAGGGGGACAAATTTCTTTTTTGCCAAGGGCACCTAAACTTACGCCCCTGTCTACCATTACCTCATGGTCCAGTTCTGACCCTGACAATTTTTTCATAAGAAGCCAATCTTCTTTCCTAGAATAGTAAACATGGAAATGGGAACCATGAATATACCCAAAGACTATGGTTTTATTGTGTTTCATTTCAGTGGTAACTATACCACCAACCAGAAGTGGCTAGAAGATGAAGCTACAAATAGGACTCTTCTTGATTCTTCTTCTTCTGTTTTTACTGTTACTGGACAAGATCCATACTTATACCAAGGCAAAACCATGTTAAATTACAGGGGAGGTAAATTACATCTGTTTCAATCAGTATTAGAGGTAAGAAATTATGTTTAATATAACTGTGAAACACTAATAAATAAAATACATTTCACTTCCTCTGAAATTCAACATGGTTTTAAGTGTTAATCTGGTCCACTATCCTTATCTGTAAACACCTATGGATTAATATTATTCTCACACATGTACAGCCACATTGGGGCTGATTCAATCTTTTTTGCGCAAAGGTTTTCTCCCTTACACAAACAGCAAACAGGAAGAAATGTTGCATCTCACAGAGGCGCGTATAAAAAGATGTGAGGATTCCTTACCATAAGACGCGGGAAAAGAGCACAACCAGCTTTTTCCCGTCTTGCCGTGGCATTGAATCCGCTTAAATGTGTTTAGAACTGGTTGATTCTCAATTGTACAATTAGAAAAAAAACCTAACTGTAGACTACATTTCTACTTCAGATAAAAGGGATGAATGCGATTTGATGATGATGTCTAAAATATTTTTTTTAAAAATCATGAAATAGAAAATAATTTTAAGAATTTTTAAGAATGGGCAAAAAATACCTCCTAAAATCATAACATTAATTATTTTTCATTAACTACTATTTATGTATTTTATTTTTATTAATTGAAAATTCCACAAAGAAAATATCTCACATACATTCCGTATCTATTTCTTACAGAATATGATTAAGCCATGGAGAAAGGGTTCTTTGTTTTCAACAATATGTGCGAATGGACAAATAAATTCTTACTGTAAAAACAGTGAAACCATTTGTTTACCCATTGTAGAGAATAAATTATTTGTTTTTTTTATGTTTTACTAGCTACTTCCGACTCCATAAACAACATTCCACTTTCAGCCTTGTACAGTTTATTGTACGAAAGATATGTTTTGTCTAATGACTTGATGCACACCCACAAAGCTAAATAAACCATTCAGTGAAACACACGCCAAGGATGCATTCAATGAAACACAAGCCTCATGATGCTGGTGGCAGTGAGCATAATACACTTCAGAAAGCAGTGTTCAGTAAAAAGGGTCTCATTTACAAGATTCAATGTCCTCTCCTTAGTTCTGCTTATTTAGTCTGCTGAAGTGTAAGGGAACATACACAGACAAACTGGCGTCCCTTTGCATTCCTCCAGGGTAAATAATTTAAAAGGACTGAGCTGATTAAGTGCAAATTGAAAAGGTGTCTGGATAGATAGAAGTCTATAGGTGATACAATTCTATATACGGCTGTCCATCTATATGGGTAATAGGTCAACTCTTTCATTGCTTTTGTATGTTTCCAATAAGTCTTTTAGTTGTTTGGGCCTTAAAATATATTTTTTTTGTGAATGAGATGAATTGCCAACATTCCATTTGTCATATAAACTGTTGATAAGGTTGGTTCCAACAGTAAATATTCTTTCATTAATAATTTGCTAGTAAAATCTATGTCTATTACAAAATGAAAATGTTTATAGAAATGGTATTTTTATCTGCATAATGTATATATTCTTTATTTTTGAAGCATCACTGAAAGCACTTTTATAGACCTGTTTATACAGACATAAATGGGTCACATTTTGAAAAGAACAGGAGATTTATACGTTCATAAATTCACTGAAAAATGTGGGACGATTCTATTACTCTTATAAATGATACAGCAAGTATGTGCTTCCCATGAACAAAATAGAGTTAAAGCTTTAAAACTCAAGCAACTTCTATGTGTATGCTGAATAATAATTTATCATGTCTGCTGACAGGTTATTTTTTTGCAGATAACAGTTCAATAACCTAGGATGAGTCCACTCCTAATTGTGTGTCAATTCCTTAAATCATTTCTCAAACAAGATCATGCTCTTAATTGACTTATGACATCTCCTGGCAACTGACATATTTTCTATGTATCATAGTTAATATAGACTTTTATAGTACAGAGTGCAAATTACTAGTACTACAGATTTAAATATTACATTCAGTGTACTGCAGGTGTTCTCAACCAGTGGCACATGTACCACTGGTGGTATGTGAAGTCCTGTCTGGTGGTACACAGAGCAGCTGGGTGCAGCTGTAAGCAGCAAGTTTGTAATTTTAAACATCAACAATACCAGATGGCAGAGAATAAGTGTTGAGGGCTGAATAGCAGATCTAATAAATAGATCTTAAAGCCATTACAAAAAGGGTAATGGGTATGTATTGGCATTATGATATTATGTTTTCTAAAGGGAGGGAATATGATTCTGTGAATATCTGTAAAATAATTTAGTCACCGCCGGCTTTCATGAATGGCAAAAAAATAGTTTAAAAAAATAAATACATATATTATAAAAAAAACACTTACACACATTTTATTTATTTTAATAATGTTTTTTATATTTTTTACAAATCTTTTTTTAAAAGTTAATGTCCATGGACATGGTGCAGGCTGCACTTCCATCCAGCAGGGCTTAGCTCTGCTAAAAGCGCATATGGAANTGAGAAAAGGGGAGTGGAAAGCCCTNTTTTCATTTCCATATACAGGAGTCGCAAGGGCTATTCAAAACAGGCTGGCGGTGATGCAGGCTGGGGGAGACAAAGGGCTGAATCAGCCCCTAGAAGTGTGAGTAACAATGCTTGTAATAGAAAATAATGACCCCCATAATTATATAAGCCATTCTATCATGTATTAAAATGTATTAGGATGCCTTAGTCCTAGCTTAAGTTTAATATGTGTGGGTAAAATATTGATGTGCTATTTAAGTTTAAAGCCAGCTTACAAGTACTTATTTTGTGGCTAGTGTATATATAAATTGTTTGTTCTGTTAAAAAAAAAATCAATAAGCCATGTTTTTAATCAATTCTATGCAGATTATCCATAAAGGAATCATTTTGCTAGTTTCTGTCCATGGACCCAGGGCCAACGCGCCCATTAGGCAAACTCTGGCTAGCGCCTAGGGCAGCAGCCTCAATAATTAATAACTGCGAGGGCGGACGACACCGCTCCACCGCCCTTCTAGGTGGTTTTAAAGCGACGTTATCATGTTATTTACCAGTGTAACATGATTATGTCACGCCGCTTCGTCATTCGCCGACAGGGGACGCTGTGCTAGATCTGTCTAGGGCGGCTCCCGCAGATCCAATTTATCAGAGGGCAAAACCATTGGGGAGGTACATTTGTTGCAAATAGTATAGAGTAGAGTTAAGAGATGATGTTTCCTAGCCCAAGTCTAATACCAGTGTAACAGTAACACTAATCAGTATTTGTGTGCAAAATGCAAAATTGTTCATATATCCCTACTGTAAACACTAACATTCATTTTACCTCCCCTGAAATTCAACATGGTTTTGCCCACTCATAACTTTACGCTCGTAAGTCCAATTTGGTCCAATGTTATATTCCTAGAATGGTCACCTATACAGCAGTGCTTTAATGACCTTATGCTATGTGTAAATAAGTGTCCAAGAAAAACTATGAAGTCTTCAAAACATTGCATTTAAAGTAAGGGCCACCTTGTAGAACTACATTTTTGGTGCTTTGGACCCCTACAAGCTCTTGACAGCTCCACTCATAGCTGACGTCTTGGCAATGGAATTTTGGAGTTTATTATGTCAGTCTACATCACAGCTGGAGTTACCTATACTGGAATAGACAATACACTGTATCTACAGCTGTCCTGGAAGTGTTTGGCTTTCTTTTGCACTATAAATAGACAATAGTGATAGAGTTATAGACAAGTGATAGATAATCTGCGTTCATTGTTGATTAAGAAATGATCGTTAAATATATAATAATTTCTTGCCCAGGAATCCTGTTTCAATGATCACAAATTTGGTAATTATCTAACTGGGAAGGCACTATACTGTAGCTAGCAGTGGTATGTATAAATGTCAAGTAATTGTAGCATTTTAAACATTTTTGTAGTTCCTCTCTGAAAACTCCATTGAGGCTTCATTATTTTTTATGGTTAACATGTTACAAACTGTACAGCTTTAGCTGCATGTACAGATCACATCCAGCATTAGTATGTGTAAGATCCATATCCTATACCACATCAAACATCATAGACACTTGATGCTTATCACCAAGGAATATTGTGGTTGCAGTGATTTAACACTTGTTGCTATTTTGCGTAACCACATCACAGTGATCATTAATGTTGAATAATGCATTGTAAAATGTGTTGTGTTTTTTTTTTACCAACTCCTTGAAAAACCATATGCTATGGAATATTTAGACATGTTTTACAAAAGAACTGTACTCCAGGGTGTCTACTAGAAAATCAGATGTAAACTTCTGGGATAGAATAGTCTGTTTAAAAATCTTTCTTTGGGTTTAATTTCAAATGCATACATTTATATGTGCTCTATTGGGAGGATGTTGAGTTCTAATGTCACTCAGAAGGGCATTTAAATAAATTACTATAGCAGTCAGTTTGAGGATTGGTTTGCATCTCAGCTAGTTTTCCATCCTCCCTTTGTGGTAATAGATCAGGCCCCTCTGGGCCGTGCAAGTCTGGAAGACACTGAGTAAATCATATCAACAGTAACAGATTTTTACATGAGCTGTGCGGATTGAATTAGGCTCCATTCCTTGCTTCCCAATTTAACAACAAGAAGGTTGAAGACACAATGAGTAACTTCTAGCTGCACTCATGAGCCAAGAAATAAACTGTCTTTCATCCCACAAAATGCTTTCATTGTGAATGGAGAAGAAACCAAATATGCTTTGTTGTTATTAAAATAGCTGGAGCTGGAGTCTGGTCTCCAGTATATTAACAGTGACAAGATGCTTAATTTCACTTAGTTCTAGATAAATAGCAAATTTAAATAAATTCTATTGCAATAAAGTTCTAAGGAAATTGTATTGAAAAAGCATTTGTGGACAATATTAAATAAAACTAAAATAATATTAAGTATGTTACATATGTCAGTTGGTTAAGTATTGAATTATTTTTTGGTAAAAATAAATAATACTAAATACTTATTTATCGTATTTGCTTTTTTTTTTGCCATGATCATATGGAGTATTGTAATTTTATTTTACAAGCTTTGCGATTTTTATTGCAGACTAAAGGTCAATAGCATAATAACATATATAATAACCAATAATACATTCTCTGTAGACAACAGATGCAGAGGAAATGATAGACATAGCAGAAGATCTTCTATGCGGTAAAGATATATGCACTTCATAATACTATATTCAAATTAGATGTATTTTTAAGAATTGTTTAAAGGCACATAGCGTTTCGTTGTCAGTTATATATATATATATATATATATATATATATATATATATATATATATATATATATATAAATATATATAAAATTTTAAAGCCTGAAGAATAAATAATCCATATTTATGTAAGCAGTATATCAGAGGTGGAAGGAACTTTATGAAACAAAAAAGGGAAAAAAATACTACAGTAAAAGTAAATCAGTAAGGTGATGGGAAACAATAGCTGCATTCTTACAGGACAATTTAATGGTCCATAAATGGTAGAGTATGGTGATCATTTTATTTGCTAGGTAAAAACATTGACCTTGCTATGACCAAACCCCATGGACTAAAATGTGAAGCAATTGTTTGGAAACTGCCCATGTAGCTTTTTATATGATTTGTTTGATTTGGTCTAGTGTGCATTAATTAGGTGGGTTAAGGGTGGGGCATAGGGTTAAGGATGAAAGGGTAGGGTAGATTTAGATATTGGGCAAGTTGGAGAGTGTTGGAAAAGGAGCCTTTTTTGTTTTGATTGATAGATTTCAAATGGCAAGTGGCAAATTCAAGGTTAATGCACAGAGATGAGGGGGGTTGAGAGGCATAGGTGACAAATGAATGTAGAACATGTATAATTGATGTTGGATAAATGAGAGGAGATTATAGATTTAAAATGTGAACAGAGAAATGGGGGGAAATTTACTAAAGGTCGAGTTTGTTTTTTCGCCTGAGCGGGTCGTATTTCTGGGCGAGTTTTGGTTTAGGGTGAGTTTAGTATTCACCTTAGGTCATGTTAGGCAAAACTCGCCGGTTTCAAACGCGCACAAAACTCACTGAAACTAACTTGCCATTGCGAGTTTTAAGGCACATACATTTGATAGTATTCATTGTCGGTCGGGATTGCCCAAAACTTCACCAGCCCCAGGTCCCGCCCAAGCATATGCTTCTTTGGAATATACGTATGTTCCATGTGCGGTTGGACCTGGCCTCCCTGTGTGATGAGGTTGTGAGAATGTTTAGGCTTAACCGCACCAGCCTCCTGAGCCTTTATGAGCAGATGAGACGAGATTTGGAGCCTGATACTGCTCGGTGTCATGCAGTGTCTGGGCTGCACAAATTCATGTGTGCCATTTCATTCGGTGTCTGGCCTGGTGGTTAGCATTTCACAGGCCACGTTTTCCAAACACTTATCTCAAGTGTTAAGTGCTCTGTGTAAAATCATGCGCAAACATTTCTGTTTTCTCGCAGAGTGAGCTCTCAGGGTTTCCATCTGTACTGGAAGCCATAGATTGCACTCCACCTAGAGGGAGGTCACTTAATATTGTAATAGACATCATTACCACTCCCTCAATGTACAGGTGGTTTGTGATGCCAAGAAAAGGATTATGAGTGTTTTTGCCAGCTTCTCCGGCTCTAGTCTTGATGCCTATATCATCATTTTGAAGCTGGGGAAATGCCTGAGGGCTGGCTTTTAGGTATGTCACATTTCACATAATGCCTTAAATTATCAGCTTTACTATGTGTTGCTCATGGTTGTTTTTTGTGTCCCATCAGGTGATTCAGGATATGGGTGTCGCTCCTGGCTAATGACACCGCTGTTGTATCTTGATACTCCTGCACAACACCAATATAACAAGGCACACAGGTCTACTCAATGTGTGATAGAGCGTACTTTTGGGCTGTTAAAAGCTCGGTTCTGTTGCCTTGACAGGTCAGGTGGCCAGCTCCTCTGCCCCTAGTAAGGTGGCAGATATTGTGTGGCCGTGCTGTCTGCTCCAAAATCTGTCCTTACAACAACCTTGGTCAGAGTACAGTACAGGAGATAGTGATCCACCAATTCAGGACAACAGTAGATCAGGGATACAGACATGAAACTGGATCATTGACACCTTTTTTGTCTGTGAGTTTTTGTCTTATATTCCTGATAATGCTTACTCCTGATAATGCTTACTCATATTATATGATACCGGGTGATTGTGTTCATGCAATGGCTCTTACACAGGACTGTTGATACCTCCTTTGCAGCGACCACTGCAATAGTGTAATGTTAAAATAATGGTAAGGTATAAAAGCGTTGTGTGTTCTCCTGGACCCTAATACACGTGAGTATAGTCAGACATGTTTAATTATGAACTTGAATAAAACGAAACATATTTTTCCTTGGAAAACAATTTTATTCCATTCTGGAAATCAAAATAGCAACGATGTCATAATGTGGTGACTTTATAAGCAACATCTCAAATCAAATGACACACATGAATGTATGTGTTAGTACTATAGAAACATCACAGCATCCATTACAGTAAGGTGATCCATGCGATCTTCCAACTCTGGTGCGAGGTCCACGTTGTGCAGACGAGCTAGAGGGTGTTGGTTGGGGTAAACTCCCTGGTCCCAAAATTGAAACTCACCCGTGCAGTAAATGAAATGTGCACAAAAATACAAAACTCACCCTGAAACTCACCATAAAACTCACCATAAAACTCGCTGGCAAGTTTTCAACCTTCTCAAAACCCACCCTTTAGTAAATACTTAAACACACTCCAAAAACACGGCACTTACAATAGGCAAGTCACGGCGAGAAATTCAGACACCAAAACGACCTTTAGTAAATTTCCCCCATAAAGTTCTAATAAGCTGGTAGAATTTAAGAATTTGGAATTAATCAATGACATAAGTACTGTATGTAAAATGCCAGTGCTGAGGCAGGACAGAGCAAACATAAGGGTGCAGTTAAATAGAGAAACAGTAATATCACAGCAAGGTTTAGATTTAATATACTGCAGGATTGGAAAAGTGGGGATGTTTCCCATATCAACCAATCAGATTCCATCTCTGTTTTATTTCAAACACTGGAGAATGTGAGCTCAAATTTGATTGGTTGATATGGGCAATATCCCCACTTTTCCAATCCCACATTTGAATAAATTTAGGCCCAGAAGAGGGTGGTTATGAGAACAAAAAAGAAAAATCATCTCTCAATTCTAATAGATGAATGAAATTCAACTCCCCTGCAATTCAACATGGTTTTGCCCACTTGTAAGTTGTGAGTAAGTCACTAGTTTGGATCTGGTCCATTAACCTTAAAGAAGTGAACAGGATTTAGGAATCTAAGGTAAGAAGAAGTTTGTAGGTTGTTTTTTAAACTGAAGAGAAGGACTCTAGAAAAGTGCTGGAAAATGGCAGATTTTAGTGTAAATATTAAGGATTATTACTTTACCATAAGGATACTACAAAGGTGGAATTGTCATTGAACAGACTATTATTACAAAAGGCATACAAGTTTTATAATCAATATAATAATATATTTTTGATATGTATTTCATCAAGTATATTTTTATTTTCCTTCTAAAATATTAAAATGCACATAAACCTATCCCAAAATATATACCAACTGTAAACTGCTGGGAAACATATTAGGAACGTCCAGCTTTGGTTGATATATATTCTAAGGCAAATTTCATATTTTTCCTGTATAACTCAGCTTATTTTAAACAAGTTGTTCCCAAAAAGACATGTTTGCTATAGTCATAAGCATTTCCTTAATCTGGAAAAGCTAAAGATGAAAGTGTTTCTGAGCTTTTTAGAAATAAAAAACTGGGCAGCCAAAATTGGCTATGTGATTCCACTGTCAATATGTCTTTCTATGACAGAAAGGCATGCAAATAATCCAAAGAACAAATCATAGCAGATAAATGTACTGTTCACATCTCTCAGTGGAATACAAATAATTGAAAGAGACTGCTCATTTGTTTAAGTTAGTTGTATATAATATTTTACATGTTTTGGTGTGTGGAAAAAAGTACAAATAATATCTGTACTATTGTGATTCATGGGAATCAAATGCCAGAACATAGCAAATAGTAGCTGAACCTTCTGCATAATAGGAGGGCTAGGCCAGCCACCAGAAATTGCCCATGAGGCTCCGCCTCCTTTGTCACAACACATTTGACACCAACCCTTGTATAGGTGGTGCATGGAGGCCTGCAATTATAATTCAAAGTGGGGAAAGTTTTCTGATTATGCATCAACTGGAATCTTGGATCTGGCTTAATATGTTTGTTAACATTTTTAAATGTAAATTCAAATGTTTATTAATGTAGTGTGTGTGTTTGTGTATAATGTGGCTGCATCAAGTCAATTCAATGGGGTATATTTACTAAGCAGGGAGATTGCAGTGAAATTCGAATTTGGGGAAGTTGCCCATGGCAACCAATCAGATTTGAGTTCACATTCTCCAGAGTGTAAAATGAAACTGAGANCCAGAGTGTAAAATGAAACTGAGAGCTCAAATCTGATTGGTTGCCATGGGCAACTTCCCCAAATTCGAATTTCACTGCAATCTCCCTGCTTAGTAAATATACCCCAATGTATTTTAAGTGTTAGAATATTCAGTACTTCCTCATCTTTATGGCCCCCAGTTTTGGAATGGTTCAAGTGACCACAAAAACATAAGATACATCAAGCTGGGCTGAAAAAATTAGGCAGTATCAAATATTATTATATATATCTCATACAGCATGCTTAAACTGTTTTATTCAAATTTTACTTGCTATAATGCCAATGTTCACCTTGGTATACAATAGAGTTTACATTTTTTACATTGTTAAACAATATATTTATAATGTTATAACACATAGATTATCCCTCTGTATCCAAGACAATTATAAACGTTTAGTATTATATTACTAATTTGTCACAACCATAATTGACTACCTTTTGCTTGAATTGCAGGTGAGCTAAATGTCATTACTTCCAAACAGTATTAAGCTTAGAGATGATGTTTCCCAGCCCAAGTCTAACAACATTAACACTGGTCAGTATCTGTGTGCTAAATGCAAAAATAAAGCATTTTCTCTGCATGCAAACACTAACATTCATTTTACCTCCCCTGCAATTCAACCTGGTTTTACACACTCATGACTAAAGATGGGCAATTGGAACAATTTATTGCATAGTGTATGGAGAGCTTAAGTCATGAGTACCTAAAGATCTGAATATGGCTCCAAGTTATTTATTCCTTACAAAATTCTAAACAAATGAAATAAAACTGTTTCATAAAATATAATTATTCTGCAAACCTTTCAAAATGTTGGAAAACTTCTTATTGAAATACAGCATGGGTTGATATATGTTTAAAAGCAAATTTCATTTTACCTGTATTTCCTGTAGTCAGCTTATTCTAATCACATTGTTCCAGAGGAAAAATGCCATGAATTCATATATGTGAAGGGAAATAATTATACTATTATTTCTTTCCAATTCCAGGATACATGCAGCTGTTTCTGGATGTATCAATAGTGGGTGATTACTGCAGGTTTTACAGGTGATGGGGCCAAAACGTAATGCATATCAACCTCTGTGTTTATGGAAAAGACAGTTGCACAGTTCTTGACATACAAAATATTCAGAGTTACTAAACTACGAAAAGGAAAAGTGGAGAAGTTGCCCATAGAAATCGATCAGATTCTAGTTGACATGCTTTATTATATATAACATACTGAATACTAATAATAAACACTAGGGCCTAAATTCACTAAGCTGGAATCTGATTTGTTGCTATGGGCAACATCCCCACTTTTCAATTTCACTGCTTAGTAAACTTAGGCTATAGACTCAAACAGTTACCTTCAAATGAGTGATATATACAAGGTGACTCCCCAACCTCTGCCCTTCTATAACAGACCACATTTAGACATACAGTTATAAAATCTTATAGTTCAGTTGCACAAAAAAAATGTCGACATGTAACTCCTACACCACCCATGGCTGTTCTGAAAGCTCCCCCCAAAGATCTCCTCCAACAGATAAGATTATACAGAAAAAGGATAGAACATAGAGGGAAAGGTTTAGGGTTAGACAACAGGAAGGGATAGAGCACCAAATGGGAAATTAGGGATAGGAAGCAGGGAGGAGAAAATCCATAGAAGGGGAAGAGATGGAGCATAGAAGTAGAATGTTCGAGTTAGGCTATGGGGAGGGTTTTTAACATAGAAGGTTAATGTTCTGGTTAGGCAGTAGGAAAGGGATAGAGCGTAGGCTGTGGGGAAGGGAGGATTAGGGTAATGGAAGGGGGGAGGGTTAGGGTAAGGATTAGGATAAGGGTTGAGGTTGGGAAAATAATCTACTGTTGGCACTGGGGATTTGTATTGTCTTTCTTCAGCAATTTCAGTTCATCTGGGACATTCTTAATTTTATCAAATGTCCATAAAGCTACTTCTAAATTTCCACTTCGACCACTATTTAGAAGCTATACACAACGATTGACCTTTCAAAGTAGTGTTGACCATGAACAGTGACTTGGTAGATAAATACTGGTACAGCCTAATGCTGTTATTGCATGGACATACATTGTTATTACAGAAATCAATTTAAATTAAGAAAATTATCATTGGTCCTCTGATGTTTTTTGTACGACAGTAGCTTATAATCATTTGTACAGTATAGATACCTCCCAGTATACAAAGTTTTTGGCTTTTAAATGTCCACCATTCTATACCTTAAACATTTTTCACTCCTTTAGCTTTTTTCAACCCATGGCCTTCCATCATTAACTTCTTTTTCTCTTGATCTAAGGGCCAAGTGCAAAATACTACCAAATACAACAGCAATATACAATATGCATAGTATATTTACATTTTCTGGAGTGAACCGATGAATTAGCCAATTGTTTATGCAGTGTGGGTCAGAGCTAGATCTCTGGGCCAATTTTGATCCCTCCCAAGAAACATGAGTCATGACAGCAGAAAATGTTTATATTGAATTTGTATAATAAAGGTTATTTAACGAACAAGAATTTATGATGATATGAAATGATCGCCCTATATGAAATAATATCACCCTATATTACCCCCCATAATAAAACTGTATATCATACACAGTAGTTGTCTAAGTGGAAATGTAGATATGGACATTTATAAGTGACAATATGGAAACACTGAATATAACAGAAGCCAATGGAGATTTGTAGTTTTTTTTTATTACAGAAGAGAAGTGAGAGAAGTGCCAGCATGGCATACACCTGTATACAACCCACTTCGAGCCCTGATATACAGTAGATTGTATTGTAAAAAAAAATACAAAACTATTATGATATATATTTAAAAATAATTGAGGGGAAAAATAAACACACATAATAAATGTTTTACTCCTTCCCCTGTTAACATTGACTTACCATCTTCTATCTGCTGCTCAAGCTTCTGATAGAGCGGCAACCTGTAGGTTAAACAAGGCTCATAATGACAACTTCACAAACATTGCCTGGTCTGGAGTGAACCCAGCAGAGCAGTGCCTCTGACAGGTCTATGCACCTCCATGCTGCATTTCCCAGACCCAGGTCTTTCAGCACTGTGTGGAGTGTTTATTTTCTTCTTTGCTTGATGTCTTTCAGGTGTCCGGGCTCCTTACACAGACCTGGCAGATTAGTGTGTGTTTTCATTGTAAAGAAGTTGGGCTAAAAGTGCTAACTGAATAGTTTTTGCTGCATCCTGTATAATGTGCTAGCAGTACCGAATTCAAAGTAAATAAATATCATTAAACATTACTCTTGCCAGTTATATGCTACAGTGTACCAGAGTACCATAGCCACATCCTCTGCTTAAACAGTCCCGCAGCTGAACTTATTCTTTAAGAACAATATATGTTGCACATCTGGTGCTGTGGTGAAAGCGTTTGCTTAATTCGTCCCATTTTATTTTTCTGCAAGTTATTATACTTGTGGGTGGTTTCCCATCTTACAATTCCATAACGGAGCACAATTGAAGTTGACTGAGCTATGATTTGTGATCAGTCATAGTGATTACAATCTTAACCATCGCTGGCCTATTTGGTTTAGATGTATTGGCTGAAAGAGCCAGGTGCAAAAACATTGCTTGTTTCCTAAGCCAAGCATATAATCAGAAAGGACTGTTCCCAAATCAATATGGAGGGCTCATCCGGCCTTATTTATCACTCTTTTTATAAAATAAGCTTGAATATAGTTGTCTCTTGATAAGCTGACAGAGTAAAGAGAAAAAAAACATATGCTAAAAAAGCCATGGATTTCATCATCCAATCCACATAGAGTAAAGAGCAAACTATTTCATATTTGATGTTAGTGATTTACAGTCATTAAATGAAAAGTCGTATATCTTAGTCATCAAAACACCTCTGAGTTTTGGGGTTTTTAGTTTAAAAATTCACTATGCGTCAATGTTACTCATGGAAAACAGGAAAAGAAATCAAACAGGTACAGTAAATAATCAGAACATCACATGACACATTTATCTGAGTTTAGTATAATTTATATTTACATCATATTGACCTCAATGATCACTATGACCTATTGCAAAGGGATTTCAACATTTTACATTGGGAAATGTTGAAACCCCACAGAACTGAATTTTAAAACTTTACGACCAACAAAGAAATGACTCCTCACAAAAAACTTTGCATCTTCAACATTTCAGGAATTGGTCACAATGTTGTTTCCATGAAAATTGTGTATCTTACATGGTTTATATCTACAGAGTCCTCTGCTTCCTAGAAAACTAGGTTTTTTTTTATAACAAAGGCATGCAAACATCAAGCCGCTTTCATTTAAAACTAATAACCCCTTCCCGCTATAGGGCGTACATGTACGCCCTGGCAGGAGGGGAGTTCGCGCTNCAGGGCGTACATGTACGCCCTGGAGTTAAACTGACAGCCTGCCTCGAGGCAGGCTGTCACGGAAGATCTGGCTGCTGCCGTTGGCAGGCATAGTAATCATTGCGGTTACTATGTTCAGCTTTTGTGAATGAAACTAATGTGAATATTTGCAGCATTAAAAATTGATATTCACATTAGTTTCATCCACAATAGCCCGCATAGTAACTGCCGTGAGTA
>JABWIB010000272.1:12344-23542 GCA_016617825.1 Platyplectrum ornatum
GTTTTTTCGTCAATGGATATCGTCAGCATTCGTCAGTGAATTCATATCGTCAATACAATTCGTCACTTACTGAATACTATACATCACCAGTCATTGACGAATTTAGATCACTGACGAACGCTGACGAAATGAAATCTCTGCAGAATTCGTCATTTAGTGAATTCCCCCCCAGGTCCAAGTGCACCAAAAAAGTTCTCACATGATGTGAAATACCCTGCTGGGGCTGGTGATGTTCTTGCTCCTCCTTAGCTGTGCATGACCTGTGTGCAAGCACGCAGGCCACATTTAAATTTTGCTTGACCCTGAAAGACTCCATTATCTGAAGACAAACCCACCATTCCAGCAGAAAATGGCTCTTTTATATAAGGCTTCTGATTTAGAAAGCATGTATGGCAGGTGAGAAGGCCCAATAATTCAATGAACGTAAGGGTTAGATTCATAAATAGTCGACATAGTAGCCCTCGCGAGTACTGTGCCAGCTTCTTAATGAATGTAACCCATACGATTATTGAATGCAGAAAGTGCAAAAAGGCTGCAGCTGAGGGAAGGAGGGGCATAATGGTTGACCCTTTTCCATGCGTGCTATTCTATTTCTGCAGAAACATGCAACTCTGAATCACCCATTACTGTGCAGCTGCTCTCTGCGTCCAAACAAAACTCTGGATCAGGTCCTTAAAGTGTTGCAATTTTACTTGCCTTTTGGCACACATAATATTGCTGTCTTCTGTGTTCTTTTACACAGTGCACCATCTTTAATAAACCACAAAAATGATAATTGGTTATCTTAAGTCTAGAGGTTTGAAAGTGTACCTTTATTTTGAACTGCATCTTTGATATTGTTGACCTGTTTAGGCTCAACTGTTCCTATTTCTGGTGGTTCATATTAGTCAGCAGTAAGTAACTTGTTAATTAGTCATTGCTAAAATGTTTTCAAGCAATTAACTAAATGGAAAATATGTGCTAAACTATTCTGAAAATATCCATATAAATTAAGTAATTTTTACATCAATCAACTGCTAATTAATAGAATTTTATATTAATAATAATAATTGTATTTGGAGTGCTGCTAATAATTAACTTTACAGTTCATATTCTTTTAGAAATACTACAAAACATTGGGACCTAAATTTACAAAGCAGGGAGATTGCAGGGCGATTGAAAAGTGGGGATGTTGCCCATAGTAACCAATAAGATTCAAGCTTACTTTCTCCAGAATGTAAAATGAAACTGAGAGCTTGAATCTGACCTGATCCAGAGATTCTGTTCGATACAGCAATGCGCTGCTCCGGCTTCTCCTTTGGTTGGCATTAGGCTTTTTTGTGCTTCAGCAATTTAAAAAACAGACTTGCACCACGGAAATGACGCAATTACAACATAAACCACAGGCGGATACGAGCAGGCACAGCCAGAAACAATCAACACACACACATTTACTTTTCTTGACACTGCCCATTTAGTCATTAAAAAACAATGGATACAGAGATGTTCAAATGTGAGTGTTGCACCTCATTACGATCACTTTCCAAAACTCCCACACTCCCACATCACGCCATGATTGAGGAGGATTTCTGCAGCAAATTTGCAGCAAAAACTGACAGATGCGCAACCCAGGATCAGGTTCATTGAGATCTGATAAGACGTTTGTGCTTTTTTCCTTTAATGAATTAATTAGTTGTTTATACTATTATTTTATTGATCAAAAGCTGGCNTAGATGTGAATGTATTTTTAATGCTGGAAGCACCAGCACCAGCATTCACAATACTTTCTATCAATGACCATGCATAGTAATGGCAACCGCTACTTATGAATTAAAAAATATGAATTAAAAAAAAGTGCAAAGACTGTGGCTATAGAAGAGCTGAATGGAATGTCCCTTTTCCCTGCTATAGCATGATAGCCCATCCTATACAGTGGTCCATGTTTTAGGTGAAACACACACCTCTGTATTGCCCAGTGTTTGATAAGGAATGAAATACCAGACAGTGGACCTGATTCAGAGATTATTATTATCTGTGGTATTCTGAGCTGCATGCATCTCTGAATTTAGCGCAGGGGATACGGACGAGCGCAGAGGATCCGGAGCCCCTGAGTTGTATGTGCAGCAGCACACGCTGCACAAAAAAGCCGGTTTTATGAATGAAAGCCAGCATACTACTTTTGTCTTTTCTNTGCTGTGTGTGCTTCTGCTTCATGTTGTATTTATGTAAAAAAAAAAAAATACAAAATAATTAATTAAAACTTATATTTTATTTGGGGGGGTTCCATTGTAAAATTTTAAAAAGCAGCTAACTGTCAACAGACAAATAGCTGCTGTCAGTACATGGTGTAAGTTTTGGCCTAATTAGCGGGGTCAATCCCTGCTAAAAGTGGACATGCAAATGACAAAATGGGCAAAGAACATCCCTTTTCTCATTTACATTTGCCGGAGTTGTAAGAACACTGATGCGTGTTTTGCGTCTGCATCCATGGCATTCAAAGCCAATCTGCACATGCACAGATCAGCATTAAAAAGCACAGGCAGATGTCCGCCTACGAATCAGCCACAGTAAAACCAAGGGCTGCTACAATGTCCGTAACACATTTCTGGTCATTTTTAATTCTGAGAAGTAAGACATGAGTTTCAATGTAAAGGAATGAGAGATTTTGTTGAGATGTTGTAGTAATGACCATTAACTTATTAAAATCTGTAAACTAGGCAAGTTAAAAAAAAAGTTTCAAGACTAGTTTTGAGTGTATAGGATTACATTTAAAAAAAATAAAGTTTTTTTTTTACAAGTGGGCAAAACTTGCAGGGGACATAAATTTAATTANTTGCAGCCAGTATTAGAGTTGAGAGATGATGTTTCCTAGCCAAAATCTAATATTAGGTTAACAGTAACACTGATCATTATGTGTGTGCAAAATGGAAAAATAAAAAAATTCTCCCTGCATGCGGAGCCTGATATTCATTTTACTTCTCCTGCAATTCAACATGGTTTTACCCACTCAAAACTTTACACTTGTAAGTTTAATAGTGTTTAATCTGGATCCAGTCCTTTGTTCATAAGTCTGGATCCTATCCATAGTCTCTGAGGATAATGTGGTATTTTGTCATTTATCACACTGCACAATTCCAGAACAGATGCATCAAATACATATATTGTACTACTGTATTTATTTAGCAGGATTCTCTCGATTCCCATGATAATGATAGTTCTNTTAAGGTGTAAAGAGGTAACATAAAAATTACTAATGTACTGTACTTCTGCCGTNTAATGACATCATCCACATATGTAAGACATTAGTAGATTGTATTAGAAATAATATTAAAGGAGAGGGGACCAATTATTAAACTATTGCTACATGTTTCTAGCTCTATGTTTGTTCAGAATATGGCAGTCCTTTTCTGCAGCACAAATCATTATAGATGATCCCCTTTCTTCGACAGGGCTGCCATGTCACTGAAAGCTACAAGAGCTTTGTGCTACATAGTACAATAAGCAGCATGTCTTCTCTTTTACAGATTTTAATGATCAGCCCAATTATATATTACAGTTATTCTACCATTTCTATTGACTGTGTCACAGCTTTGTTGATGCTGAGCAACATTCCTGTAGGCAATTTTGATTCATGTTTTTGTTTAGATTGCATTAATTTTTTATTACAACATTATTTATTAATTCATATTTACATATAATTTTCTAACATTATAGTATTCTGTAGTCTGAATAATTACAAATACATGGAATAACAATATCTNTCTATCTATACTTGAAAAATTAAAATTAATATGTTAACCCCATAAATAAACAAAAAGGAGGGTGGTAATAAAAACCGCTGGTGGCGCAACTGTTAATAGGTGCCGATTAAAAACATTGGTCAACATGTCTCACTTGAGTGAATCTGATCTTGTTGTGTGTGTAAAACTTAATCATTGTTTTAATATGTCTCTATCATGAAAGGATTTTGAATGAGAACCAAATAAAAAAATAACGTTTACCATATTACTTCTATTAACAATTAAGACACGATTAACACACACTGAAACAGTAGATGCACAGGATTTACTGCTATAATTGACCACCGGAGCAGCCAGCAAAACCATCTGGGTGGAACCATTCTATATGTTCTTTGCTGACTGCCACAAGATTGGATGGGAAAATCCAAATAGACATCTAACATCCCATGACCATGGAGATTTTAAAGATNTGTGCACTTGTTTCATGTAGTTGTCTGATTATGGTTCCCTAAAAAGATCTGCTTGAAAGGCTCTTCATCAGTTTTTCCGCCCAATTTAGCAGACGATCTTTGCATCGCTAATCATTTACAGCATTCTTTATTCTGAGGGCTAGTGATTTTCTGCTTCTCAATGTAATGATTTCTATGGTCTCTGCTGGCCCATGCTCAACAAAACTACAATACTTTGTATAAGTATGTTGTATTTCCAGCAAAGAAAAATTACTTTTAAGTCACCACAGACATACCATTCACATTTAATTTTATTTAGGAGATTTATGCTCCCATTATGGCCAAATAAAAAAAAACCCTGAATGTCAGATAGGTGTAAAGACCCATAACCACCCAGGCCATGTGTCACTGGCATCAGCCATTCGAGGAATAGCCAATGAGGGTTGGAGCTGAGTGAGTACATAGTTCAGTCTCTTTGATTCTTGCTATACATCCCTCTGTCTCTCCAAAATTTGTTGTGTTTTGCCAACATGTATTTTTATTTGCAGCTTTTAATTTGGTACAAGGAGAAGGGGCTGTAATATGGTTCACCCCTTCAATGGAAGTAGTAAGCCATGACCTATGAAAAGGAGTAATAATAATGAAAAAGACTATGAAAAGAACTGATCACTCTTCTTGCCATTAATTCACTCCGCAGCATTGTTTATTACCATATCCTTTCCCTTTTCTTGTTTATTGTGTATTCGGAGGCTGAGGGTTCCTCCTGGACAGTTTTTTTAAGCTGCAGCTGTTAAACATTTATAAAAAATTCCATATTTTCTGTCCAAATATGTTATTCGGCAATCAGAAATAGCTAGATTGGGTACTAACGTAATTGCATAATGATGGGGGTTACCTCCAGTAGGTTCCCTTTCTGATCAATCTAAATTAAAAATTATTATTTTATACATTTCAATTAAATACTATAATCATTTCTATCAATACATAATGACAGAGGCTTCTATCATACTGTATGAGGGTTTCTGTTCAACTATACTTATCTGACATGGTATAAAAGGTTGCTCTGGTATGGTCTGTTGTATATTTTGGCTTCTCTTGAGAGTGTGAAATCTCTTATTTACTTCTGTGTACTTCTGTTTCCAGTTTTCCTACTGACTGCTGATTATATTAAAAGTGACAAAAGTGGATATTAGGATATAACCTGGAGAATGGTTAAATAGAGACATGATGTCTCATCAGTTCTAGGAGTTATTTACATAATAATATGAACGTTAATCAATTATTGGCGGTATTATGAATGTAGAGTGATCAATTTTAACTTTGTATTAAAATCTAAGAAAATGTTTATATCCCTAATTAAATATTTATATGATTTATCTGTAGAGATTTTTTTGGAGATCTAGATCAGTGCTCGAGGTGGGCCAGTATACACAGGTATGGTATACCGCCACCTTTTCCCCAGGTCTGGAGGGGGCAAGGCTTATACAAGGGCTGGAACTTAGCATCATAGACCCACTTTAAAATACAAGAAACTCACACTAAATAGAGTACCGCACCAGTTTGAACATTATTCTTTTCTGAGTGCAAATCCGGTTAATATACTGCTACAACAAAAAAAAATAGGTTGCCCAACCCAGAGACTATAGGTCCGCAACTGAAGTATCAACCTTAAAGACATGCACACCAAAGTATCAAGTAATGAAGAAGCTTCTGTAAATCTTCCTAAACATCCATATTTATTACATACCATATTTATAACAATATATATCACTATGTGTCAGCACATACATATAGCACATACATATAGAGGAGGTTCACAATATAGCTATATTGGTTTAAGCTCACCTGCCAAGTGTCAAGGCACCTCCAGTAGGTGAGTCCCTAATCATGTTGCATTATGTGTAACCAGGATGTCTGTAGCCATATTGCTCCCATAGAAAACTAGTATCAGTAACAAAAAAGGGACAGGCCGCGCTTCTATTCAAATATATTAAATGTGTGCAAGTGCATATATATGAAGGAGGTTCAGCCAAGGACAAAAAGACCAATATGTAATATATTTGAATAGAAGCGCGGCCTGTCCCTTTTTTGTTACTGATAATATTTATTACATATAACAGGTTACAGATTAACTTTAATTTACTTTTTACCACTTTAAAATACCCATTTTCAGCCCTGATATAGTTTACTGATGGTACTCAGTTCCTCATTGTTATTGTTGGCATGTTGTCAAATCAGGACCCCCTGTGTAAACCAGGACATGTATGACAACAGATTGTGTAATTTGTTAGCTCAACACAGTAAACAGCAGTTAACTCTTAGTTGTTGATATCATAAAGATAAAATGGAATTCATCTAGAAAGTGAAACCATCATCAAAACACTTCATAGCATTTTGCTTTTACAGAAAATGTATTATTGTGGAATTGTGGAAATTGTGAAGCTATTGACAATGAACGGAGATGTCAAATAGTTACCATAAGGCACCCTAATATATATGTGATTCTGTTGTTTGATTATGACTTTTGATGATATCCTAAAATTGGAGAGACTGGTAAGGATTAGAATCTGCTGACAGCTGGCAATTTAAAAACATAACTTTAAAAGGCAATAGTGATATACTTGTTTTCAATATAGAACTTTGCACATGGGACTTGAGAGCTTGCTGTAAGGATTGACAGCTGTGATAAATGTGCATCAATATTTTACCTCTGAAATGTATCATATTGTAAAAAACACTATGAAATACACTTGGTATTAGTTCTATAAGGTATAATTATAGTTTAAAGAATACAAAATCATAGATTTGTATTTGTGAGTGTTAACAATTCTGTGAAATTACTTTAATCAGTATGAATATGTCCTAATAAATTGATTTACTGACATAGATGCAAAATGTCCCAAACATTATGAGAACTCATTACATGGAAATGAAGTTAGAAAATGTCTCTAATATTGTCTCTGAGATGTTTATTTCATTTGTTCTTTCAATAAGCAATTTCATTTTTATAGATTACAACGTAATCATAAATATAAAAAAAAACATAGTTAAACAAAAGTAACATAGTTTTATTCTTCAAATAAGATTCATGTTGTACATTAATTTCTTGGTTCCACTTCCATACCTCCCAACATGTGGGTGGCCGAGAGCGGGACAAATTAAGCCCCGCCCCTGACCCGCCTCCAATCCGCTAAGCTGCAGCCTTTTACAGACACAATTGCTGCATTTTGTTAATTTAAAATTCATGATGGGACATACTGGAGGAGAGAGGGACAGCGGGACTGTCCTGATAAATTCGGGACACTTGGGAGGTATGCACTTCTGTTGCTTGCCTTTTTGATCACCTTACTTGATTTGTAGTCATTTCTGGCTTTCAGGTCACTATGGAAAAATCCACTGCTTTTTGTTGGATCCAACATGTAACTTCACCAGACTGGGGTCGGAACCTACCATTGTGTTGAGCTGACAAATAACTGTATTACTTGGGGATAGAGTTGTCAAAGCTAACCTCCTCTCCACTAATATTTCTGCTGTTCTGAGGGCTACTGTAAAGGAACCTGCCATTGCTTTTGAAAAAGACAAAAGCTACTTAACTAAATCCCCTTTTCAGTAGGTCTGTCTGAAAGAGAGGGCTACAAATAGTCTTCAAAAAAGGCAACAGCCTGAGGCCAATGCAGGTATTAATACATGTCGATAACATTGTCTACTATAGCTATGCAGCTCTTTTAGATTTATTAGAAATTGGCTCTGGGAGGAAGACTCCTATGCGCATACAAAACTAGAGCAAAGTTTTCTGTCCGAGTATTCACTATTGGCCACAGTGAATACTCCACAGGGAACACCAACGGACCACCTTTATTGTATGTAACAATTTTATGGTCCACATGGAAGGTTTGGCACCTACTCATATACAAATATGTTTTACTCACATATAAACATTATGAGTCAGTTACTAAATTTGAATAATTACAACCATTCCCAGGGGCATTCCTCTAGGACTTCATTGATAAAAATAGGCATAACCCCGGAAATGTTAGGAATGGTACATTCAGCTAGGATGAGAAATGTTGTGCAATCGGAGTTTTTGTCACTCTCATTGTTTCTAATGAAAGCCATATGCTCCAATAGATGCTGTCTAAAGGGTCTTATTGTCTTGCCCATATATCTTTTCTTGCATGGGTATAACAAACAGTAAACGACATTCCTTGTACTGCAATTGCAGAATTTTTTTAAATAGCGGATCTCTGAATATCTATCCATTACATGATCAACTTTGCTTACATACTGGCAAGCCTTGGGGAAGCATCACTTCACTAATTGTTTTTGTGGCCTTTTAGTGGAAAACTTACTCCTAACTAGTACTGTATGTCCTTTTTGTGGCACCTCTCCAAAAAAAAAAACTTGAACACGATCTCCCAAAGCTGGTTCTATATTAGAATCTGATTGCAAAACATACAGATGTTTGTTGAGGATCTGGTGAATTTGTCCGGCCTCCTTACAGAAATCTCCAATAAATCTGATAGTTTGACTAGTTTTTGTCTAGATTGTGCATAAATTAAAGAATATCTAGGAGTACCTAGGGCATGTTGGTAGGCTTTATTAAGCAGTTTGTTACAATAACCTCCTCTCAATTTTAATCTTTCTCTTGATTCATTTGCCCTTACTTTAAATTGTTCTAATGATGAAAGTTTTTCTGTATATTGAAATATTCCCCTTTGGGAATGTTTATAATTACATTTTTATGATGGTGGCTGGATTGATGAAGAATACTCGTCGCAGTAGGCTTGCTATACAGATCTGTGGTTAAGTCTCATTCCTCATCCTTTGCCACGATTATGTCCCAAAATTCGACCTCTTTGTCACTAAATTTGAAAGTCAGAAACAAATTCAAATCGTTAGAGTAAAATTTTTGCACAAACGAAACAAGGTTGGCCACTGAACCCTGCCAGAGGAGCAGGATTTCGTCTATGTATCTGAGCCACAGAAGAACACTAGGGGGTATATTTACTAATCAGTGAGATTGAAAAGTGGAGAAGTTGCCCATAGCAACCAATCAGATTCATTTTACACATTGGAGAATGTTAACTCAAACCTGATTGGTTGCAACATCCCCACTTTTCAATCTCACTGCAATCTCACCACTTAGTAAATATACCCCTAGATGTTTATTCTTCGTGGCTCTCAAGAAGGACGTCATCCTGCTCCCACCAGCCTAAAGTATAAATTGGCAAATGTGGGGGCGCATGCGGTCCCCATCGCCATTTCGCGCAATTGTAGGTAGAATTGGCCACCAAAAATAAAATAATTAGTAGTGAGGACAAATTTCCATTATGGGGGTCATTATGGGGGTCTGTTGTCTTAACAATTCAGGTGGCCAGCTCCTCTATAGCCCTAGTAAGGTGACAGATATTGTGTGGGCGTGCTGTCTGCTCCATAATCTGGCCTTACAACAACCATGGTCAAAGGATTTGGTAGCAGACAGTGACAGTTCAGGAGATAGTGAACCACCAAATCAGGACAACAGTAGGTCAGGGACACAGACACGAAACTGGATAAACACCTTTTTTGCCTGTGAGTGTTCATTTTAATATTATAATATTATAATATTATAATCGGGTTATTGTTTCCATTTAACGGCTCCTGGTCAAGACTCGTGATACGCAATGTTACTGTTTATTGGTAAAATACTGTTACTTTTTATGTAATGTGTTTTCTCCCTGACAGTGATAAATGTGACTATAATAATACATGTGTAATAATGATAATGAATGAAATGAGAGATATGTTTGCAGACAAAAAAAATTATTTCCAAATAGAAAAAATGTCACTATGTTGTGACAATAGGCCAGATTCTGATTTACACTCTCATGACTTACACTCATGAATTACACTCTCAAGGGCAAAACCATGTTGAATTGCAGGGGAGGTAATATGAATGTTAGTTTTTAATGCAGGGAGAATACTTTATTTTTTGCATTTTGCACACAAATAATGACCAGTGTTACTGTTACCAGGGGCAAACACAGGATTTTGTAAGGGTGGTTTCTAAAGCATGTATGGTACATGGGGAGATGGTGCACTATATAAAGTATATACTGGGTATATTAGGTGTCAGGTGTATATTTAGGTATATAGTACATATACACATTGTAGAATGCCATCTCAGACTTTTAATTTACTTTTTACAGTGTGCCAGCTCCTAATACTTAATATAACTCGTGTTTAATACAGCAACATTAAGGGGGGTTGCAGGGCTACCAGAAACCCCTCCTGCATTTACCTATGGTTACACGTTATTATACTTGTTTTCTTAAGGAAAATCTGCTTGGTGTGGCAGATGGGCCACACAATCTTCCACCTCTGGTGCGAGACCCACGTCGTTCAGGTGATGTAGAGAGTGTGGTACCAGTTGTTGCTGGTGGTGGTAATGCCAGGTTACGTACACCTTCTATTTGTGTATAAATTCAGTCCATGACAGCTATTTATGCATTGGCCGATTGGAAGAGCTGATCCCCAACATGTGCAACACGGTTTAATCCAAAGACAGAGCGGATGTTAGTCGATTCAGCCCACTATACATATTACGATTGTGACATCGTTGATGCCGCATGAATTGNCTTTGTTGTTTCTGCAGCGGTGTTGGCCTCTTCTTTTTAGAGGTTGTGAGACCTGTTGATGCAGAGGTATGTTGTATTGGTGATGGAGTAGAGGTCCACAAAATATAGTGTCACATATTCCTGGTCTGCATCTATTTTTTGTTGTTGCACGTGTAAAGATGAAAAAGATGAAGTAAAGCAAAATTACTATACAACAATGACATTTGAGTCTGTTGATTTTTAAACCAATAATTGACACATAACATAGGTTAAACATGAGACTAACATGCTGCATGGTTGTAAACACATTCTATCCTTCATATATTACATGCTTACAAGCAAGTCAGTATGCCTGTGACTCTGCACAGACATTGTTGTGATATATATATATATATATATATATATATATATATATATATATTTATATATATTAA
>JABWIB010000272.1:25598-44143 GCA_016617825.1 Platyplectrum ornatum
TTATTTTACTGAAAGGGTAGTGGATAAGTGGAATAGCCTCCCATCAGAAGTGGTGGAGGCTAATACTACAGAACAGTTTAAGCATGCTTGGGATAAATATAAGGTTATTCTGAGTCCCAAACAAAATAGTGAAAACATTTGGGTTGGTATAGTTTTAAATACACAATGGGGCAGACTGGATGGGCCATGTGGCTCTTAACTGCTGTCACTTTCTATGTTTCTATGTTATGTTTCTATCCTCCTCTGGCATGTCAGGGTCCAGATGTGGGATCCCCTCACGAGCCTCAGCTGGGAGTACACTCCGGAGCAGCTCCTCGAACTCCAGGTAGGTGATAGGTGGCCAAGCTCCTCCACCAGTCATCCTGGCCTGCTTCTTATCCACATAGATCTTCTTTTGAAGACCCTTCTTTATGTTGGAAAACCACTTCCGACAGTTGCTGATGTCACGTTTGGTCATTCCCACCGTGTTGACTGCATCCACAGCTCCCTCTTACGCAGATGGCAAGTGTGCATCGGGGGATGACGGACTCCACCAGGGTGCAATTCTCCTGGTGGGGTGGCGACCCGTCACTCTCCCTGCCTGCTTCTTCCTCCCCTCTCCCACTAGCCATACTAAATATTTTTTTTTATAAATCTGGTGAATAAATAAAAGGGGGTTGAAAAAAAAAACCTACAAACAACACACAACACCCAGTCACCCAGTCAAAACAAACACTCACCTAGTCACATGGACACACAAAACACACAAAAACAATACAAACAAACAAGTCACAAGACAAATAAAAACTAACTACACTACATCTACACAATTATAAACATTCACACACCTTTTACAATAACAAATATGTTTAATGGGAAAAAGTGTTTGAAAAACACACCACAAAAATGCAGAAATTAAATACAAAAACAAAAGACAACAAATGACCTATATAACAGAGCAATCACTCAATTCCAGTCAAAAATCAATTAAACACACTACCTGATCTCTCTGTCTCTCCAACTCTCTCCTATCCCTCGTTTTTGCCAAACCACTCTGTCTCAAACCCGGAAGTGTCGAGTTTTTAGTGTCGAGTCAGAGGTCATGAAATGGCTTCTATTAATGGGTGTGTTAAACTCGCACTGAATCACAAATGTCGCCCTCAAACCCACTCTAAAACTCACCATAAACTCTATTTCGTCCAACTGCTGCCATGCTGCTTACTATATTACCGACTGATTTTTATTAAATATTATTCATTATTTGTACCATATAGTGAGGACTTCATACAGAAAAGTGAAACAACTGGCAAACTGGAGGAACAAGGGAAAGAGTATAAGCATTGAAATGTACTCGCATTTATGAAATTTACTATTTTGAATATGACACAGTCATTGGCTAAGATTATTATTTTTATGAATTAACTATTCAATTAAATGATTGGTAAAAAAAAATTAGAATGGGCAACTATGCCAAACGACTTGGCGAAGTCTTGGCGGCCCTGGGTTAGTTTAAATAGAAGAGAAGGATCAAAATAAGGTTGTTTGCTCCATCAAACCACACCAATAGGTATTGTAGAAAACTGTAGAAAAAGGAATTCATTACTTTAAGTGGGGCTATTGCCCTTAGAAACCAATCAGATTCAAGCTCTCAGTTTTATTTTACACACTGGAGAATGTGACCTCAAATATGATTGGTTGCTAAGGGCAACATCCCCACTTTTCAATCTCACTGCAAACGCACCGCTTAGTCAAAGGGGACAAACTGCTGGGCATTAACATGTTTTTTACATAAAAAAAGATACAATTTGACATGGCAATGGCATGACTGGGACATTTGTGTCCCGATCTCCCCCGGACAAATGTTGGGAATTATGTAAAGATAAAGGCAAAACTAATATTCTCACCTTGTTCTGAAATATTAATATAAATGAATATAAAAGTTGGTTGCTATGGGCAACATCCCAACTTTTCCAATCAAACAATCCAAGCAGTTTAGTAAATTTAGGCTCATGAGTTCAGTGCAGGGCATCCTCTTTTCAAGGATGATTAGCACACAATATCTACTTAAACATATGTCCATATATGAATCCATTAATAGTTCAGATAGCAAGCTTAAATGCATACACTGTCATTTATGCCACTGTGTGTTAAAAGGCATTTCAAAAATCCATTATAATAGATTGCAGCCCAGCATGTGCTCATGAATTGACCTTCCCTGATGACAGTGTCTGTTTGACACTGTAACAGTTGTTGAGAGACTTATATGGAACCAAATTATAATGGGATTTTGATATATGGAAGCCACATTATAATTGACAGAAAATAAACAAATATATATTAAAAATGAAGATTGTATTTTCATGTGGCTTACTAAGAAGACGCATAGAACATTTAGATATGTAAGATAATTGTTATGCTTATTGGAATATTCCAATAGTTAAAAGTGCTTACAGTGTTGGTGTTTAGTACCTAATACAGTTCTATTAATGACAATATAATGATCAAGCAAGAATGCTGCTCTAAATCAATGTATGAAGTTCTTATCTGACATTTCACACTGAATACACAAAAGTACTTATAATTTGCATAGCAAATTGTGTCATTTAATGCACACTGTACCAAGAAATGTTTTTTCAGGTTGCTCCACATGACACTCATATGACAGCAAAGATATTTCTTCTCGGGGGCTATGTGACTGTCAGAGGCAATCTAAATGCCAACAGCAAGCATCAAACTTAAATAATCCCTGTGGGACAAACCACATATAAACAGATTTGTATGTGTATGGTTATGCTGCAATTTATGTAATAAGAAAATTTTACATCACAATAAATATATATTTGGCTAATGTCTCACAGTCTTCTCTAATGCGGAATGGAGATTATTAACACTAAAGTAAAAATATTGTTTGTGTACATAGGAAACACATTCCATGTCTGAATTTCAGAAGACAGCATAAAAGCATAAAAGCATAAAGTGAAGATGATCCAGGGCTGCGCATGCTCAGGATGGAAGTGCTTACGCATCCAACTGCTCTGTGCTATATTTAAATCAGAGAAAGGAAGTTTTTCTCATTTAAATTGGTGCTGTAGCAGGATAAGCTGCCTGCACATCTGCCATATGCTCTCACTATGTCAAGGATGGTGTACTGTAATTTATAGCTACAGGCAGGGGTGTCAGTGCATTTTTTGTACATTTTGTGTTGGGAGGGGCAAGATATTTTTACACCCCCCCCCCCCCTTTGATACAGCATGTTGCTTTATATGGATTAATGTATTTTAAAATTTTATAATTATACTGTGTTATTCATTAAATTATGTTTCTATATTTCTATAAACTATGGACTGGATCCATAGTGTGAAATTACTGCAAAATAGCCCATGCATGCACAATCAAAAGAGTACCTTTACTGATTTTGATCCATAAACCTTCCTTTATGCTTTGTGGGGGGTGGCGTACAGAGTAAACACATGGTGGGTGAGTGAGTGGTATAAATAGTACAGGGGATCTGTAGAGTGCGGCTTTCTGGCTGTAGTCTGGATCCAGCCTTATATTACTGGAGTCTGGATCTAGGAAAATCTAGATATGTAATGCATCTTATAAATAATTAATATTGATTGACCGGAACCTGAACACTGCAAATGCTTTTAAAGTGCAGTTACCGACACCGCGTATGGGTAGGCAACTTCACACAAAGACCCCCTACCTTAACTTCTCCCCATCCTTGCTTGGAAAAAAGCTGGTGTGGAGAGCTGGATAGTATATAAAGGCTGAAGCCAGGTATTACCATGACGTCTGTATACAAATTGCATACTTTACAGAGAACTGAATCCTGTGGATACAGATCCGTATCTCCATGCGCACTCTATTTTGTGTTTTG
The DNA here is from genome assembly GCA_016617825.1 of Platyplectrum ornatum. Lineage (NCBI taxonomy): Eukaryota > Metazoa > Chordata > Amphibia > Anura > Limnodynastidae > Platyplectrum > Platyplectrum ornatum. The sequence continues at coordinate 29,458 of JABWIB010000272.1, forward strand.
TTTCGATACCCAGGTTTTGGAAAATTATGATTTGTTCACGGTCTGGATCCAGTCCGTTATTATTGTGTGCATAAGTAATTACATATGCAGTATTATGCCCCTAGAAGCATGCCTAACAAGAAATGTCATGATATTTGTTTAATCAAACTAATTTAAAGTAAGAACATAATGCATTTAAAGACAATCAGTACTTGTTAATTATGACAATTTGTAAATATTAGATTGTATTTAAATTTAACTGAAATATAGCTTAATGAAATACTTGCAAAAAAATATAAAGTTATATAAAGTTATATATTTTTAAATAATCATATTATTAATGCCAGAGCTACCTAAACCTTTATGAAAGTGCAAAATCCTTTAAAATGAACTAACAGAGATGGCTGCAAGTTACGATAAAAAGATCTTTCAGGCAGTTAGTAACAGATCCGTGTCGTGGAGTTTAAAAGATAGAAACAGAAACAGTGAAAAACATTATATACAACTTGAATGCTTATGTTGACCAATTGTAAATAACTGTATAGAAACAAATCTCAATAGACATACATAAGTAAACTAGCAGTGAGCTAAATACCTTTCATGTTCCATTACATACTATAGAATTTTATAACATAAACATTAGTATTACTAGTGGAGCTGGCATAAGCCAACATCAATTCATTAGTTGCCTCTGTACATTTTATATATATCTTGTATTTCCCACTGCTCTTAATGTTACTGCCAACAGTCACAGAAAAAGAAGTTTCACATGAAAAAGAAGAGTGTTCCTGTAGCACATTTCTAATAGGGCCATGTTCCAGTGCATTAGACAATCTTACACATAATTAAGGCAAAAGAACACAAGGTATTTGCAACAGATACAGTACATGTAAAACTGGATCTAGTTATGGGGATACAAATTTGTCAGATCACTCCAATATAGAGTGTATGGAAGTCAAATGTATATGGAATATAGAGTGTATGGAAGTTTATTCTTCAAGCAGCAGGACAACAATAACAAATTCCACACAGGCCTATGGATTTCACAATAATCCAGACAGAGTATTAACTCTTACCCGAGGATATTTTAATACAGCAGGCAGGACTGACCAGAAACTAGACTCTAAAACCAGCACCTTGTTTTGTCCAGTGCCAAAGTCCTGCAAGCGGCCCCATACAGGGTTGTCTAAGGGTGGAGATCCAAGGCTATTTGATGTTAGTGGCAGATGACACTTTTCACTCCAAAAAATCTGATTTGGTCCAAAGGACCAGATTTTAGAAGGGACTATTTTTTCCCAGAATTAAACCATGCAATGGTTGCTTGTGTTTATTCATGTTGTTGAATGCTTTGTGTAATGGAAAGCTTCATCAAGTTAGCAGTGGTTAGCCATGTCTAGTGGTGGTTCGGTTGAGTAAGGACCACGTCTGCATTCCCTAACTTATTCCTAATAGGACAAAAAGCCATTGGAGGTTTATTATAACACTATCAGAAATTAGGGGCACTGGGAAGTTTGCTAGATAGTACTTCTTATTTCATCATGCCAGTTACCAATAACTTATACGTATATTTCAAAAAAGCCAAAAAATTTCTAACCCGGCAAACACCTTTAATGAAGCATTATTTGTGTTTCAAATGAGATGTATTTTTTATCCAATGTTTCATCTTTCATCGTCTCATCTACATTAGCTGAACAGGTTTTGTTTGGGTTTCTGGCAGAAAGACTATTGGGTTTTTTTTGTTGCAATTGCTGGCTATGTCTAGCTCAAATACTGCCAAGAGACTAAGGGTATCTGAGGAAACTGCACTTAGTATAATTTGATGTTGTTAAGAACTGCTGTAGACCTCCAAAACATTTAGGTCTGGATTATTGTGCCTCAATATTCAACAAATAATAATTTGTAGGCTACAAGGAATGCTGAAATATGTGTAGAGCTATTAAAAGGCTGGCATGTTGTGTTTTTCCAATAAAAGATAATTCTGTAGGAAAGCTTGTAAAATGTGCTTTTTTGTTTTAATACTGTAATCTCAGAATTGCCCTTTTCTGTGAATTCCATTCTAACTTTGCATATTTGTCTCTTCAAATAATCACTAAAAGGGCAATGGCAGACTCCCACCTGCCTCTGTAATTGCTGTATTAATCACATGTCGCCTATCTGTCCTGTTGTGCCTCATCTATATACATAACAACTTTGAAGTGAAAGAGGTCAAATATATTAACTGAATCTTATTAACTAAATTAAAATTTCAAATTAAAAAATTGGTTGCCTTTGAAAAAGCATTTACAATGAGCAGTATACGGGCTCCGCACAGTATCACAAATGAACAGTAAATGCCACCACTACTAATTCAGGATGAAGGAGAACCATTTCACCAGGGTTACACATATGCCAATTTCCTTTACTCAAGTGACCTTACTTCAATAGCTTTGACAACAATTTCTTGTGAGAGGGCTTGTGCTCTGACCATATTACTTGGCATCAGTTAGCTTCAGTTCTCATTGTTAGCAACTGCTAATATACTCTATATATTTATATACATATATGTTGGATCTTTATACTGAAAATGATATACAAGTGTTAGTGGAGGTCAGGCATTAGAGAGAAATGCATAGGAAAAACACAGCAAAAATAAACAGGGAAAAACATAAAAAATACAACAATATTATACTACAAAAGTGTTTAGTCCACTAAAACGTTAAACCCAATCTGGTTGCAGTTATAAACCAGAACCCATATACAAAAGCACCTACAAGACCCGTGGGCGGTAAGAAAGCAAACTTCAATCCAGCAATTGAAGTTCAACACACAAAGTATATGCCAATGCAAAAGAAGCCAAATAAAATGATCCTGTCGTAGTGTAGATCAGGACCATCTAAGGCAACAGTAATGACAACACTGGATCTAAACACAAGTGCATACTATTTTATATGCAGTCATTTCCAACAAAGGGTTATGATGTGATAGCGATCTCCACTACTGGTCAGCACAGTCAGGTTTCTTTTTAACTTTGTTTGATGATTGGTGTGGTCATTGGGCCTTGGTTCCTCAGGTGGGGGATTGCAAACTGGTTTCAGGTGAACTACCCTCAGCATTGTAATTAATACAATTAAATGGTATATTTTATCTAACTTCATACCTTGCAAAAACTTTCTTACAATATAAACCAATATTCATAATATTAAACAGCAAATCCTAAGCTACAGCTAGAATATAAACATGGTATGACATCCAATCACGGAGTTACAGTTACAATGGCTTTGAAATACAATAAGAAACACAATCATTTATTTGAAACAATACATATTAAGTGCATTTTATAGATTATATTATACCTGTACCCATTTCATCAAATCACATGAAATTGTGCCTATGCTTTCAGTTTGTTCACTTTGCTCACTGCAAAACCTCTCTAGACACAGCAAACCTGATCCAGAGTTTCTGACAGCCGCAGCAAACAGTCACATACTCCAGCGATCCAGAGGTGGGTGTTTCAGGTAAAACACTCATAGACATATGTAATAGTGCCCATGCTAAGCACCGGTTTTTCCATATATATCTGCTGTGATGCCCAGAGACAGTAGATAAAGTTGTTTTAATGATGTTTTGCAGCAAAAATGACTAAACATTCTGAATGTCTAAATACACTTAAAAACCCCAATGACTACAGAGAGGGGCAAGTCTTACGTCTGTAAATCTGCAATGTTTTTGTTGTCTGGGGACGGTTGAAAGATATAAACAATTATTTACGTTGTAGCTCACAAAACAACACCTAATTTAACTATTTCTAATATATATATTCCTTTAGCTTTAAATTGATTTCTTTAAGAATGGAAAATGCCAATATTATTTATAATATACTTTTATGTTATTTGAGGTATGTGAGAATAAGTTGCTTTGCCACTCTCTCCTCTGTTGCTGCATTTTACAAATTGTTGTGACAAAATCTATCCTGAAGGTCAGCTATTTTCAGATGAAGTTATTAGTTCTTCATATTTCTGTTCAGCTACACACATTAAGGAATTATGAATTTAATTAGTTCTTCACACGTATTTTATAGATGCAATGTTCAGTCATTTATTTCAACTATCTGAGCTCTTATTTATTTTAAGGAGAATATAAGTGCAGTTTTGAGTTTAGTTATTACATTTTTAAAGAGGATTGCTACAATACATCTACCTTGTCAAAGAAAATTGGAAGGTAGTGGTGATGCTGTGGATGTTTTGCCGATTTCAGAATTTCCCTACTACCATCCAGGCATTAGAAGGTGTCCCTAAGCTTACAAGATCTTAATGCACTATAGTTCACTCTTCATAGATTATTTACAAAACATACCTCTACTTCAATTCTCAAAGCATTGCTTGTCAAGATCATGTCATTTAGCTCAAACATTGCTGCAGAAAGAACCTGCAGTTGTTGGTTAAGGGATCAGTGGAGAAAGGTAATAGTTATAAATAATTCCCATCCTAAAATAGATAGCCTATTTTAAAGTAAGCGGAAAAGAGCCAAGCTTGTTGATTTTCAAAAACTTTATCTCTCCATAAGTGGTGATCAGAATTTTGGTTACCAAATCAAACTGAATCAGGTTCCTCCTGTCAAGTTTGGATCCCAGATCAAAACAAATGTAATTTTCCTACAAATATTGGATATTATGGTTGTGGATTGAGAGTAACTATTCTCACATGTGAGTATTTTGAAATACTATGTCACCTTTTAAGTACTTTGAATCATGGAAGTTACCCAAAATTTACAAAAAGTAAAATTTTTAAAAATATTTATTTAGATGAAAGATGAACAACAATATCATATTAAAATAAAAAAAAATATGAATCAATTTCTAAAATGACTGAAGATGGCATTACCGAATCATTACTCAATTAGTGTATTTGTTTTTCTTTCCTTCGATGTTTTTCTTTCCTGTTATCTATTTTTCTGCTCTCCTCTTTTTCTTTCTCCCTACTCTTTCCATAATTTTCTTCTTCTTTAACGTGTCCCTCTACCTTTTCTTTCCTTTGATATTTAAATTTTCTTCTTTTGTTTTGCCATGGACCATCCTGTCTGTTTGAGATCAACCCTCAGTGTTTTAACATTTAATGTGTCACATTTATTATGAGTGTTTAAGTGATGTTGTACTGTCTGTGTACAAGTAGATAAAAATATGAAGTAGAAAAGTCAATAATATCCCAGCGCTCTTCTCACAGGAAGGTATATGGTTTGATTCATTAACACAAATGTAGATGGTATTATATTAACGCGACGAGCAGAATGATAAACTCTGCTCTGTGAATTAATATATATCACACACTTCAGTATGAAGCGATAAGGGCCGTTTTTCCCAGAAATTAAGTGATACAGGCTTAGTAAATAGAACCCCATATCTTTTGCAATATACTGTATGTTAAAAAGTTGACTTAACACCAAGTTGATTTTGTTTAACCAAATTAGTTTTGTGTTACAACGAGAAATTCAACACCTTAATTTCAAAAGCATTTTATTGTTTTCATATACATAAATCTTTTCTCATAAATTGGACGAAAAAATTAAGAACCGTAATATACGCTTAAAATAAAGTAGAATACACATACTGTATTTTCCTGTTCCAATAATGAATACATTTTATGCATCATGACAATATACTGAATCCTATTTTTAGATTTTCTCCTTATTTGCTATATCTAGGAATTTCAACAGATAGACCATACCTCAAAACCTTTGTTCCATCGCCCTTAAAATGACAAAATGCCTTTACAGGTACAGTAAATGTGCAGCTCTGGATCCAGTCCTTTATCTAGCCAGAAATATGCTCTTGAGTTATACTACAGTTAAACATATGAAGAGCTAGATATGGAGATATTACCTTTTTTCATAAACTATTACACATCTACCCTGGATTAGATATGTATTGGCAAATATGCTATGTACACATTAATTATTCAGTAGACACATTAATGCAGAGGTTCCCAAACTTTTTCTATTGAGGCACCCTTATGTTCTCCATAATTTTTCAAGGCACCCCTAATACAAAATTATTTCTAATTTTTAAAGCTTTTGAGTCAAAATAGTGTAATAACTATTTAGGTTAAGTCAGAAATACTTCAGGTTGATATCAAATCTTGTGTTTCTCCTATACAAGACGTATAATTGCGCTTCTAAATAACAATATCAACATAACACCACGTTGGAAACAACATTCCACGGCACCCCAATGAGAGCTTTGCGGCACCCCAGGGAGCCACGGCACACAGTTTGGGAACCACTGCATTAATGTATTGACAGTTAAGGAAGGGGGCTCATTAATGACTTGTTTTCAGATGAATTTAATAAATAGATGAGTTGGATAATGACAGGGAAGCCAATACAACTAGATAAATCTATCTATCATTATCTGTAATATGTGCTATTTTCTACCTATGCAAAAAATATAGTCATATATATCATTAAACAGGAAATATATTTGTCTCCATCCTAGTACTTATTATTCCTATAAACATATATAGTTTGGTATAAAAGAAATGGCCAATAACAATGCAAAACATATTATGTGTTGTGAGAAGAAAATCTAATTAAGTGTTAATTTGGTTTAAAATAATGTTATGAAACTTATTTGTTTAGAAAAATATTGGAGATCCACTGGGAAAGAAATTACTTTTACAAAGTACATCTTTTTTCAGGAACTCCTATAAATCATTAGTGGAGCATCATTTAAAGCAAGATTATAAAGAAAAATGTCTAGATATTGTTATTAATAATAATAGTAATAATATGTTTATCATATTTGAATGCAGTCCATACGATTCTAGGAAATAAAATACGTATATTGCAAACATAGGCGGCACTAGGTCATATAGGCATCTGCCCCCAATAACATATCTGGGCCCCCATTGCCAGAAACAGCCCTCCACTCCAATCACTCCACGGCCAGTCTGGAGCCCCTGATTGGCTGCAGTGCTTTATATTGGCCGCAACCTGTGGCAATCAGGGATTGGAGTGTAGGGGGATGCCCTATATTTTTGCCAAGGGCCTTTCTGGGTGCAAATATACTTTAAAAGTGCTTTTTTAAACCTTTTTGTACCTGTCACTGTAAAATATTTAAGCACTCTTCCTGGAAAGCTAGCTCAATTCAATGATGTTTTATGTGCAGTAATTGTCACATATATTTTAACAGATATCTGTGAACCACCTTGGTTTTTACTAAAGCAAACATCACTTTCCTTTCAAAAAAGTTTTGTGTCTGTTAGAAAGGGATATTTTGTGAGCGCTAAGGTATGTAGTTATGATGAATAGCCGATTATATTCATTGTGACATATTTCCTTTTTTAACCATTGGTCTTTATTTTTTATTATTTTTTTTATGAAATGGAAAAACCTGAAGCTCTTTCTAGTCATTCAGTGAGAAAGATTTGTGCTGTACAGTGTGTCCCAGCTATCAATTGCTTGAGGCATAAAGCTACATGGCTAATTATATTCAGGTGCATTTGTCTATTGGATGGCAAATGGACAATGTTTCAGCAGTCACTGGCTCAATAGTGGCATTGATGAATAGTACACTGAGATTCCCTGGTTTTCTAACTGAAAGTATATTTTAGGTCGTTGTAATTTTTATTAACTAAGTCTGAAAATACTACTCAGGTTCCCGGAGCATCTGTCAATCTTTCATGCAGCGCACATAGATCATGCCTGTAGCGGAAATGTCATATTATCAAATATATTTCAGCATGGTTAACATTCGTATTTCCTACCAGAAGATCTAATACTAGGTCTATCGCAATAGTTCTAATTGTGTTTCTGGAGTATATACCACATGAGCCACTATGCTAATAATAATAATAATAATAATAATAATAATACAAATAATAATAATAAACCATTCTGCATTCATGTTTATATAGGGTAGTGTAGTTCATTTAGCTCCTTAATGTAATTAAATGCAAAAGCTATTTTACAATTTGAAACCTATTCTATATGTTTTGAAAATGAAAGCCACAATCCACTACAGCACATCGGATTCGTACTGCTCGTGCCATAGAATGCCCTAGACTTGCAGAAATTGTATCATTTCAATGCATTTTCTTTCCAAATGTGAGAATTTTTTGTGCTTAAATCTGAATCAGCTCATATCTCTTAATACATAGATACATTGATAACAGCAGCCTACAATAACATTGACCATTTTTGTCTATTTTGACTGAAAACCTCACCATAAAAAACCATAGTGGCTCAACATTTTAAGGATTTTCTGCTTTTTTATTTTTATATTTCTACCACATCTGTTTTGTGGTAAATACAATACGTTTTTTTTATTGATGTGTGGATTACAGATATTGATTACAGTGATCAATTTGCTTTCTTTATATTACTAATTTATCTTAGACTGACCAAATGATACCGTTAATCATTGATTTAAAATTTTATGGTTTGGGCCTTCTGTGAGTATGGGATTTAAAAGCGACAATTTAAAGGGCTAAATTTCCCTGCTTGACATCTTGGACCGGATCCAGAGTTTTGCTTGTATGCGATTAGCGCACACAGGGTCTATCCGGTCTATCCAGAGATGCATGTTTTAGCAGAAACAAGCACCTCTTGATATAACACTGCTGTCAGAGCCATACACACAGAAGCAGCTACTTCTACAGCCACAGTCTTTGTGCTTAACTACCATTTACTTTGGTCTTTTTATGCTTGGTATTATAGCATAAAAAAAACCTGAAAATTATTTATTTATTTATTGGCATTTATTCAATAATAAATAAAATGTATTAAAACAAACAAAACACACATTTTTCAAATCATAATATTAGCAGTTGGAAGTGCAAGCAGATGCATAGACACCATTGCGCCTGTCTTTCTGTGCGCACTCCACATCTCGACATTTTTCCATTTGTATCCACCTGTTTTCCAGGCAGATGTGCAGGTCTGGATCAGCTTAATTGCCTGAATAGTGGAGAAAAGTGGGAATCATATAGTATATAAAGCTGTTCACTTTCCAGTGTGTGTTCCCATCATGCACATATCCTGGTAATAAACATTAATAAATTAAATCATTCAAGGTAATTATACTGCAAGGCAGCTAATTATATTACTCCAACCACTCAGCTGACCTTCATTTATTATAAAATAAAAACATTAACCCCCATCTCCATTAAGACCTTAAGTGTGTTGAAATGTAATCAAGTTTACCCTATCCATTATATTATAAAACATGTCAGAATTATTGAATCAATTCCAATTAAATGCACTGTAATAGAAAACAGCATCCCTCCATGAAATACAACCATAAAGCTAAAATTATAACAGCATGGGCATTTTCTTCAAGTTTAAGTGACACCTGCTACTACGTCATTATTTATAAGGCATAGTTTCACGTGTTTCTTCTTATTTGAAACGTAAAGGAAAAATGGTGCAAATATTTAGATTGACATTCTTACCACTTTCATATCCTATTTAAATAGCACCTCATATTGAATCAGAAGATCATCTAGTTTAAGGCTAGAAGCTCTAGAAAAAGGTGGAAAACACAGAAGATGTATTGGATATGGAAGAGGGAAGAGATAATGGGGCTGATCCAGAGTTCAAGAATAAAAGGTAAAACAGGTGTAAAACATTGAACTGTAGAGGGAGACACGTATAAACAGTGAAAAAAGATTCAAGTTGAAATTTCCTAGCTCAATTCTAATCTAAACTGTTCAGTTTGTGAGAAGTTTGTGGAAAAGTGTTTTACCTACATGCAACAAAATAAATAAATACATTAATTAATTAATTCATTCATTCATTCATTCATTTGCACCCCTCACATTGCATACCTCCCAACTTGAACAGTCCGGGCCGCAGGACACATAAGCCCCGCCCCCGGACCCACCGACCCCGCTCCTGGTACACCCCGACTCCGCCTTTCAACTCGCGGCCATAATATTAATAAAAAAAGTTTGTCCCCTTAGCGGGACAAACCGGGAGGGACAGCAGGACAGTCCCCCAAAAATGGTACTGTCCCGCAGAAAGCGGGTTTTGCTCAGCTCTACACTTGCACCTAAAAAGGTCTCTGTGCAACTCTGGATTAGCCCCAATGTGTTTAAAGATGGTAGTCATCAACAGATCAAACTGTACATGAAACATAAGGTTTTAGACGTATAGGTATTAGGCAACATTTTAAGTGTGAGTCTGAGGCATTACATATTAACTCTATAGGGGATGGAAAATCAATATTGCAACTGATGGAGAGATACAGAGGTACAATGATAAAATATATAAATTAAATGAGTTGCAATTTTGAGGATGGATTTAAGTTAATTTAGATGAGGACTTCATGGGCGTAACTACCACTATAGCAGCCATAGCGGCAGCTATGGGGCCTGCAGCCCTAGGGGGCCCGGCGACCCCATTTCCGGATTACTGACGCTCCCCAAAAGACAGAGGTCCGGAGCTTCTGGGAACAGGATCCCTAAAATGGAACCCACAGCCAATTTACCCTTGTGTTTCTTATTGTTTATGTATTTTACTGCACTTTGGGGCCTCCATGTTCGTATATATATAAACATTATATATATATATATATATATATATATATATATATATATATATATATATATATATATATATATATATATACACACACATACATACATGCAATTTTTTCAAATTTTTGTAGAAAGGGGCCCTGTTGAAAGGTTTGCTATGGGGCCCAGCCTTTTGTAGTTACGCTCCTGGAGGACTTGATAATAATTCAATGGACTTAGGAACAATGGGTTGAGAAGAACAGGGAGGTGCAGGGAGTAGAAGTAATTGCAACATAGAAGGGAGAGAGGAATAAGGAGAACAATGCGTAAAGAAATAAATAGGCAACAATGGAAGTGAAGTGCTTAGAAGGAACAGCTGTTAGAGGGGATTAGGGAGTGGGGTTTAGAGGCCAGAGTGCAGAGTGGGGTTTAGAGGGAATAGGAGGATAAGAGAGCAGGAAAGAACAAAGGGGAGAGAGATGAAGATAATAATGGAAAGAAGAATTGGAGGGAAAAGTAGGACAAGGAGGTGAAGAGAACATAGCAGGTGAGAGAATGAAGAGAATAGTGGGTAGGGGAAAAGAATGAAATGAAGTAGTTAATACAAGAAAGAGATCACTAAACCACTCCTTCAAAAAGAAAATTTGCCCCTGACTGCAGAACATAAACTGTCAGATATTTTGCAGATATGGCTGAGCCTAAATAACAAAGTTTAACGATAGTGTTTCTAAAGCTGGACACTCACTAGAATGATATAGATCTAATGTATATCAGTGGCGATAAAAGGGTACCCCCCCAAAATAAGTTACCTCTTTAAAATGAAAAAAAAAATGGTTTAGTCTCTGAAACTTTTTTTTTTTTGACAATTTTTATTAGGCATCAAAGAAAATAAAACAGTTCACAAAACATGAGCAAGTACAAATGCAGCAGGGAGAATGGGAGAAACTGCTGGGACGGAACATATAGAACAAAGCTACTTAAGCTAACAGAACAAGGTCAGGGAAATCACGGGTCTGATCGGCCTGGCCACTACTGGCCGTCGAGAGACCACAGGACGGCATGCAAGACCAACCGGGGAGCAGGAGGTGTAAGCCGCCAATGGCAAGATCCTGGCTGTAGAGAGCGTGTCTGAGCCCAATCATATGGAGGGGGGGTGGAGGATAAAGAGGGGGAGGATGTGGGGGGGTCGTTGCCAGAAGGGGGAGGAGGTATGCAGAAGGACAGAAAAAGGAAGGCAAGGGGGGTGCATCTGAAGGTTGGCGTTGGTAAAGGAGCCATGGGGCCCACGTCAGGGAGAATTTATGTGCTCTGTCATGTAGGTAATGCGTAATCTGCTTCATATGGGCCACATGCCAGATAGAGTTGTGAGTACTGGCATAGGAGGAGGTTCAGGAGACTTCCAAAATTTGGTGACGAGAAATCTGGCTGCCGCCAATACATGAGTAGTTAGCTGTTGAGAGTGTTTGTCAAGGGCAGTGATAGTGTGGCAGAGCAGGAAGGACCAAGGGTCAGGGGCAATTGGGATCGAGAGGAGAGAGGAGAGAGGAGAGGAGAGACGCCACAGCAGCCCAACACCTCGAGATGACAGGACAGGTCCACCAGGTATGCAGAAAAGTACCCCTCAGCCCACAGCCTCTCCAGCAAAGGGGGGAACAGTCCGCATACATTTTAACTAGTTTGTCTGGGGTATAATACCTGCAGTAATACACCTTATAGGCATTTTCAGTGATGCGAGTAGAGATGGAGCAGGTAGATATCCTGAGCCGAATGGTCTGGGGGAGGGCCCAAGTCTCTTTCACATTCCAAGTCCAAGTCTCTTTCACATTCCCGTTCGTGTCTGGCTCCGCCGTCCAAAATCAAGTCAAGCAGCAATCGATAGAGGGATGAGGTCAGACTCTTGCCGAGGGGGGTGTTGAAGCACAGCAATTCAAAAGGAGAGAGGTCCACTGTGGAAACCCTATCGAGATAGGGGGTGAGAAAGTGTCGTAGCTGGGCATACTCCAGGAATGAGAGGGAGAGGCCAGGGAAGCGGGACTCAAGACCCACTGCGGTGGGAAAGGCGCGTCGGATGAGTAGGTGCTTAAAGTGTGATATGCCTTGTGTTAGTAATCTGTGGGAGAAGGCTCCTGAACACTCAGCTGGAAACATAGGGTTACCCCATTGGGGCTTAATGCAGAGGGGATCAGGGGGAACTGCCAGAGCAGGTTTACCCTTGTCCCACAGATGAAAAGCAAAGCGCGTGGTTGGTAATCTGGAAGCCTGGGGAAGCGCCCAACGGTTAGGAAGCCCCCAAAGGGAGGAGAGATTGCAACAATATCTTTCTCGAATTGAAGGGGACAAGCATTACATTTGTATTACTAATAAATAAAAGTGGGTTATTTAATCAGTCTCATTATTTAATAGATATACAGTACCTCTTATATACCTTGTCTATCTTTCTAACATCTTACAGGCAGTATAAAAATACAAAAGTATTGTATTGCAACTTATACATTGTTTGAATCTATTTACTATCTGAACTATATCAGAAAGAAAAATGCATTGATTTATTTGCCTTAAATGTTTTGCTGTGATACACTATATTAAAAAATTGCCCTCCTGCTATCTCTCTGGTTAAAGTAGTGTCAGTAAAATCATTTGTTCCTCAATTTCACAGCAAATCTGTTCACTTCAGGTTCTAAGTGTAATCTTGATCTGACACTGGAACTACATATTGCTCTTAACATGAATCACAGCAGGAAATTGAAGAATGTTTTTCTATTGAGTTCACAGAGTGACTGTGAAACTATGATCAGTTGCCGTATTTGTAATTTCCACACTATATTGTTTTACTTGGAAATTCAAATGCGGGCTAGCTCCCGAATATTTAAGGCCTGTGTTAGATATGTTTTACAGACTGCATGCTAAGAACAATGTAGAACAATATGGGAATTGGAGAACAGTGTGAACTTTTTAAAACTGCTTAAAATAGACAGACAGACATAGACCATATAATAGTGCACTCTGAAAACTTTCTAATGTAACATTTCTTTCTAATTTTTAGCCCCAAAAATATTGGTTAATGTCCACAAATTGCGTATGAACATGGTACTTAAGTTTCATATCTGATTACTCAGAATTAGAATTCCATACACACAAGTGGCCTCTTAAAAAAAAATGCAGAAAAACGCAAACAAAAGATATTGTTGATCAATCGGATTTCTCGATTGATCTATGACAGTCTTTTATTTACCTAAAAAACAACCTGTAAAAAAATAGAAATAAAATAAAAACATATATACTGCGGTACCCAGCTGCTTCCCTGATACTCTGGCCCTCCTGTGCAGCCGGAGAGGACATTATATATGCATGACGCCATCATATAGAACATACAATCTGTCAACGCAGGAGGCGCCGGAGCATTGCAGAAGCAGCTGGGCACTGTTCTGTTGCCCAGCCAAGGCAGCTCAAAAGTAAGTACATTTTTATTTATCTTAATTTTTTACAGATATTTTGTGGCATCTTCTATGGGCACCATGAGAATGATATCGTTAACCTCATTTGCAGGTGGCAAATTTCTACGAGAATGATATTGTTTTCGTGGAAACCCACCTTAAGTCCTTATTTTATATTATGGTTACTGAATCTGTTGTAGACTCAGAAAGGGGGTAAATTTACTAAGCAGTGAGATTGCAGTGAGATTGGAAATTGGGGATGTTGCCCATAGTAACCAATCAGATTCAAGCTCTCAGTTTCATTTTACACACTGCTTAGTAAATATACTCCCATATTTATCCTGTATTTATTATTTTATTTATTACTAGGTATTTACATAGTGCCATCATATTTCGGGCGCTTTACAATTTGTATTTGGTAGGGGACACTGTCTGCAGGCTTACATTGCATAGGAGATTGATACACCTATTAACCTACTAGCATGTTGAGTCAGTGTGGCACTCAAACTAGAAAGATAGAGTTCTAATGTATGGTATCAAGGGAAAATCGCCCCGTTTAGCGATAAAGACTAAAACAATATTGTACTAGTGAGTGCCCAGCTTTAAGAACACTATAGTTAGACTAAGATTTTTTGCAAATAAGGCTGTCTAAATAACAGTTTAAAAAATGGACTTTATACAAGAACTTTTATCCCACATTCTTGTATATACTTAAAAATTCAGCACAATGGATAGTAAATTATATATATATATATATATATATATATATATATATATATATATATA